>CAUYMX010000955.1:0-50202 GCA_963573855.1 Lepilemur septentrionalis | reverse complement strand
AAGCATATACACTAAAAAAGTGATTGCTTCCCAAAACTTTGGGAGGCAGAGGCATGAGGATTGCTTGAGGCCAGGAATTAGAGACCAGCCTGGGCAACACAGTGAGATTTTGTCTCTACAAAAACAATTAGTCAAGGCCGGGCGTGGTGGCTCACGCCTGTAATCCTAGCACTCTAGGAGGCCAAGGTGGGAGGACTGCTCAAGGTCAGGAGTTCAAAACCAGCCTGACCAAGAGTGAGACCCCGTCTCTACTAAAAATAGAAAGAAATTAATTGGACAACTAAAAATATATGTAAAAAATTAGCCGGGCATGGTGGCGCATGCCTGTAGTCCCAGCTACTCGGGAGGCTGAGGCAGGAGGATCGCTTGAGCCCAGGATCAAGTTGAGGTTGCTGTGAGCTAGGCTGACACCATGGCACTCTAGCCTGGGCAACAGAGTGAGACTCTGTCTCAAAAACAAACAAAACAGATCTATACACAGCCTAATAAAAACATCAACTGTCTCTAAAAAAAAAAAAAAATCCATTCTTCACAATATTCTGGGCGAAAAAACAAAAATTAAAAAATGAATCCAGAATCCTAGTGACAGTTAAAACAAGGTCAGAGCACAAAAGCGTATGTTGCACAGAAGTGTGAAATGCTCAAAAAATGTTCTTACCATCAAACATGTTCATGTGGAAAAACTAAAAATGAAAGTCAAGGAAGCAAATGTAAAACTCACTGCAACCCTTTAACCAGAGTTAATTAAGTCTGACGTTCTGGGTGTATTTCTTTACTGTCCTTTTCCTGAGAATATTTTTATGTGGTTGAAGTTGTGTGTGTGTGTTTGTGTTTGAATCCTAACTGCTTCCCCCTTGAACATTAAAACACGTGAATAAAAAAGCCTGATGCGCAGTTGCCATGGCTACCTCTTCAATTCCACGGATGACTGTCATTTAGTTAGCGGCGCTCTTAAGCATCTAGGTTGTATGCAGTGCTTGGTTTTTAAGAATGCTGCATGAGAAGCATCCTTACACGAGAAGGGCATTTCTCTCTCCCACCCTTGTGTTAAGATTGTTGTGGCAAATTCCTGGCAGTTCCACGAACTCCTCCAGGGCAGCGAGCACCTCTTCTTCGCCATGGTCTGAGATGCCGACCACCAAAGGGACTCGACCTGAGGGCAGCATCCAGGGTGGGGCAGAGACCATGGCATGCACCTTGGTTCTAGCACTGACCAGCAGTGGGACCACTCAGTGTTATCATCTGTAAAATGGAGCTAGTAACACTCATTGGATAATAGGATAAGTGTGAGGTTCAAATGGGAAAACAATTACGTGTGTGTGAGTATAACTTATCATGCTTCCTAGCTAGCAGATACATTTGTTGAGCACTCTTCCTGATTATCTTTGGTTTAGAGCAGTGCTGATATATGATAAGTGTTCAGTAAGTGTTCAAGTTAAAGGAAGAAAAATGCCCTTCCTATGCTGGAAACATGAAAATGATGTTCAGAGGTGGAGAGGACCATCTCCCAACACTGGTGACACTTCTTAAATATTCTGCAAGCCAGAGTACACAGATTAGTTCTATTTTGGTCAGTGGTAACTTTTTTTTTTAAGTCACAGTTTCTGAAATAAAAAGTGCATTGGATCCAGTTGCAGTATAACTGTGAAGAGTGTTTTTTAAATTGGACTGCCTCGTGCAGACGGGTGGCGTGGACGTGTGGTTTGGCACAGGCCGTCTTGATGTGCTGGGGCCGTTTGAGTCCTTGGTATTTACACGGAGCCAGGTCTTCCCCCAAAAGACCTTTGTGGACCTTTGTCCCTGTATGGTTCAGGCGAGCTGCTGCTTGCCATTTCTAAATTAAAACTTTAAAACAAAATGCTCCCAATCTTTTGTGTTAGCATCATGTTACGCATTGGCTGCCAAAACGCCACTCAAGGAAACAGGGTGTCTAAGGATTCTTTCTGTTGTACCTGACAGAAAACCAAACCTGAGAAGCCCTAAAGAACTGGGGGGTAAATAAAGTCTACCTTTCCCAGCCTCTGTTGCAGCTCTGTGTAGCCATATATTTAATGGGACATAAATAGGAGTATCCTGTGGCAGCTGCTGAGAACTTTCCTGAAGAGAAGGCTGTCCTGTGTCCCCTTTTGTCCTTGTTCTTTCCTCCATGTTGTTGCTTGGGATGAAGCTGTAATGGCTGGCATCTTCTTCTTTTTCTCTTTCTCTCTTTTTTTTTTTTGGAGACAGAGTCTCACTCTGTTGCCCAGGCTAGAGTGCCATGGCGTCAGCCTAGCTCACAGCAACCTCAAACTCCTGGGCTCAAGCGATCCTCCTGCCTCAGCCTCCCGAGTAGTTGGGAGTACAGGCGTATGCCACCATGCCCAGCTAATTTTTTGTTTCTATTTTTAGTTCTTGGGCTACATGTTTCTGTTTATAGTAGAGACAGGATCTCGCTCTTGCTCAGGCTGGTCTTGAACTGCTGCCCCCAAGCCATCCTCTCGCCTTGGCCTCCTAGGGTGCTAGGATTACAAGCATGAGCCACCGAGCCTGGCCAATGGGTGGCATCTTAACCATGACAAGGACCACATTGCTTGCATACAGTAAATGCTGCCTACGATTTAGCTATTATTTTTGTTATTATTGCTACACCCTAATCCTAATGACATAATCTTTTGTACTTTCAGAAACATTTACCTGGAGTTTAGTTTGATTGTGTCATCTTTGTTATCTACCAAGGCATCTTAATAAATGTTGACAATAGTCATAGATACGCTAAAGCCTCATGTAATTCATTCATCAAACACTGGCTGAGCCACCGTTCGCCAGTCACAGTGTTCAATGAGGGGTGCGGCAGAGAATAAGACATCGTCGTCCCGTGATTGATGTGGTTGATCATGCTAGTGCTGGCAACAGTGGGAAGCCAACATGGAGACGCTGTTGGTAGGGGTGTGAATTTACACAACCTTTTGAGAGAGCGTATCATTACTGTCAACATTAAATACAGGCATACAGGCCTATTCTAAAATGATAGTAATCAAGACAGTCCGATAATCTGGAAAGAACAAATAATAAAACACAAAACAGTCATCACAGTGGCAAAACTGCACTTGTACCTCATGAATGTGTACAAATAAAAATAAGTTTAATAAAAATTTAAAAAATCACAAAAGACTGCAAAAATCACAACTTTGCACAAACTCATTACAACTCCACACAAAAAATACTTCTGTAAGAACATCTGCCTGTTCAACCTCAGACTGGCATCAACCTTGTTATTGATCTTTGTAGCCAAGTTTAATTATTTCAAAACAATTATTTAACCTTATTTTTTTTCTTTACAAATCTTTGTCATCCTTTACTCCCCTGAATGTGCACATAGTTTACTGTGACATCTGTATTCCCATTGCGATGCTCTGCTCCCAAATAAATATCTTTTCGAGAGTCTCTCTCTGTTTTTTAGGTTACCAAAGTCCAATTTCTCAATTTTTTTCTTTTATGATTTGTGCCTTTCCATCGTAAGAAATATTTACCTACCTCAAAGTTGCAAAGATATTCTCTTAGGTTTTCTTCTAGAAACTTTATAGTTTTACTTCTTAAATTTTAGGTCTGCAATCCATCTAAAGTTTTACCTATGTGAGAGGTAGGCCTCGAGGTCCATTTTCTCTCCATGGGTATCCAGGT
Source organism: Lepilemur septentrionalis (assembly GCA_963573855.1). NCBI lineage: Eukaryota > Metazoa > Chordata > Mammalia > Primates > Lepilemuridae > Lepilemur > Lepilemur septentrionalis. The sequence goes on along the minus strand of CAUYMX010000955.1, from coordinate 46,542 downwards.
GTTACAGCACCATTTTTTTTTTTGAGACAGAGTCTCACTCTGCTGCCCGGGCTAGAGTGAGTGCCGTGGCGTCAGCTAGCTCACAGCAACCTCAAACTCCTGAGCTCAAGTGATCCTTCTGCCTCAGCCTCCCGAGTAGTTGGGACTACAGGCATGCACCACCATGCCTGGCTAATTTTTTTTTCTATATATTTTTAGTTGGCCAATTAATTTCTTTCTATTTTTAGTAGAGACGGGTCTCGCTCTTGCTCAGGCTGGTTTCGAACTCCTGACCTTGAGCGATCCGCCCGCCTCGGCCTCCCAGAGTGCTAGGATTACAGGCGTGAGCCACCGCGCCCGGCTACAGCACCATTTATTGAAGACATTTTCCTTTGCTGTTGTATTACTTTGGCATGCTTGCTAAAAATTATTTTGTCAATGCAAATTTGCCAAAGAGATATGTCTGTACCTGCACATGTGCACATGCATTTTATGCCAAAGTGTTATAAATGGATGTGAATCGAATATTTCTGGACGCTTGTGTGTTTTTGTCATACTGTTAATTGTTTTTTAGTTGTTTTATAAATTCTTTCTTTTTTTCTTTCTTTTTGTCTTTGTGGTTTGCTGGACTTCTGACATGTTGCCATTCAATTCTTTTCCTCCTTTGTGTGACTGGTTTTTTTTTGTTTTTGTTTTTGTTTTTGTTTTTGACAGAGTCTCACTCTATTGCCTGGGCTAGAGTGCCATGGCATCAGCGTAGCTCACAGCAACCTCAAACGCCTGACCTTGAACAATCCTCCTGCCTCGGCCTCGAAGAGTGCTAGGATTACAGGCTTGAGCCACCACGCCCAGCCTAATTTTTTCTATATATTTTTAGTTGTCCGGCTAATTTCTTTCTATTTTTAGTAGAGACGGGGTCTCACTCTTGCTCAGGCTGGTTTCGAACTCCTAACCTTGAGCTATCCGTCCACCTTGGACTCCCACAGTGCTAGGATTACAGGCGTGAGCCACCGCACCTGGCCTGTGTGATTGTTTTATTAGACCTTTGAGTTTTATATTTTTCATGTGTTTTTGTGATGATGAATATTGACCTTTGTTTCCGTGTTTAAGACCCTTTGAGCATTTCCTCTGGGTCCAGTCTCTGGGGACAAATTCTCTCAGCACTCGCTTGTCTGGGAAAGACTTTATTTCTCCTTCATTTATGAAGCTGCTTCTGGCAAATTACGAGATTCTTGGTTGACAATTATTTTTTTATTTTGGCACTTTGAAAATGCCATCCTGTGGCCAATAAGGTTTCGGCTGAGAGGTCCGCTGTTACTCTGATGGAGTTTCCTTCATAGGTGACTAGATGCTTTTCTCTTGCTAACTTTAAAACTCTTTTTCACTTTGACTTTAGTTGTTCTGATTATAACATGCCATGGTGAAGTCCTTTTGGTAATGTAACTGGCTGCGGATCGTGGGGCCTCCTGTATCTGAATGTCTAGCTCTCTTGCTAGTTCTGGGATGTTTTCATTGATTATTTCCTTAAGTATGTCTCCTAAACTTTTTGATCTCTCTTCCGCCTTGGGAGTCCTAGGGCTCACTTCATTTGTTTCCCATCTCCCAGGGAACACTGTCTTGTGCTACCCGTTGTCTAATATCTGAAAACTATTGTTTCATGTTTCCCCCGATTTTTTGGTATTTAAGGCGGTCAGGTAAATTCAGTTCCTGTAACTCCATCATGGCCCGGAGCAAAAGTGTTTCATATCTTCACAGGGCTGTGGGTTACACTGGTGTATTCACTTGTTACAACTTATTGAACTATCCTCTAGTTAATTGTGCATTTCATTATATGTAAATTATAGTTTAACGATTTCATTGGGAAGGAAATATATACATCCCTTGATCTAGAAATTTTACTTCTAATAATTTATCCTAGAACATTTTCCTACATGTGAAAGATATATGTACAAAGATGTTAGTGGTAGCATCACTGGCCATGGCAAAAGGGAGGAGTATCTATTAATATGGGACTGGACTGATAGATTTCCTTCAAAGGAAGACTATGCAGCTGTTAATCCGGAAGAGTACATCTGTATCTACTGACATGAAAAGTCATCTAAGATACACTACTAACCTGAAGTAGTCATTGCAATAGCCATACATAGTATGGTAGTGGGTATCCGCAGCGTTGTCTGACCAGACTCATCCTGTCCATCTCCTGGGGATTTTCTTCCCTCCTCCAAATAAGGGATATGCCTTTCTCTTAGGTGAGTTGTACCCTCTGGTCTTTGGATGAATCAATAAGTCCATTTCTAGTATTATCTGACTCGAAACACAGAGTTCAATTCTACAGAGGCTGAAACTATTTAAAAAACTGTGAAACTGAAGCTCCAAAAGCAAGCATGGATCATTTTTCATGGATGAAAAGGGGTCTTCATTAAGGCACCAAAACTGACATTCAGAGTCAGAGAGGCGATCTATCTCCCAAAGGCCTTGATGTGTTTTGCCCCAATATTCTCAGGTGCTTTGAAACTCTCTAGCTACATCCCTGCCCTTCCCATGGCTTTGCTGTCTGATTTGTTGGATTCTAAGTGGCAGTAAATTCTCCTTTTTACCCAAGTTAGTTGCAGTTTAGTTTCTTTTTCTTTTTCTTTTTTGAGACAGAGTCTCACTCTATCACCCAGGACTAGAGTGCCGTGGCGTCAGCCTAGCACACGGCAACCTCAAACTCCTGGGCTCAAGCGATCCTCCTGTCGCAGCCTCCCGAGGAACTGGGACTACAGGCATGCGCCACCATGCCCGGCTAATTTTTTCTATATACATTTGGTTGGCCAATTAATTTCTTTCTATCATTAGTAGAGACGGGGTCTCGCTCTTGCTCAGGCTGGTTTCGAACTCCTGACCTTGAGCCATCCTCCTGCCTCGGCCTCCCCCATTGTTCTGAAGCACATCCCAGGAATATCATTTCAACTATAAATATTTCACTGTGTATCTAAAAATGAAGACTTCTAAAAAAACATAAGCACAGTGTATTTATCACACAAACATTAACAATAATTCCATAGTGTTACATATCTAGTCAGTATTCAGATTTGCCCAGTTGTGACTTATATTATGGTTTTTTAAGTTTGTTTGCAGGACATAAGTTTCTTATTGTAATTGGATGATATCGTATTAACTCTGTCTAATCTATAGGTTAGTCTGCAGTTTCTATGTTTTTTTTTGAAAGCCACATTTAAAATTAAATTTTGTACTGCTGAAAAAATAGTGTCAAAATGATTTTTGAGACCCAAGGCAGGCATTTCTCAAATCTTGTATTCTTCAGGGTGGTAATAGGTCTTACCAAGAAGGGAGATTCTGTGGTTAATTACATTCGGGAAAGTTAAAGTGGCATTCTTTATAGAATTTCTAAGAACTTTTTATGTGCTAATATATGTATGGAGTCTCCCAGAATGGAAAGTGATAGTATGCAAGTTCCTAAACTTGCTTCATCAGGGAACTCTTTTTTTTTTCCCTTACAAAAAATATTTTATAAACTTAGTGGTTTGGGGAATGTACTTTAGGCGGTGATGATCTACAGTAACAATTTTCCTAATGTTCTTTTTAATTTTAGTAGCTACTGTGAAGCCATATTAAATTTATTAATCTGAAAAAACATTTTTGAAAGGGAACCAGTAATTTTAAGACTGTACTTGAATCTTACAGGCTTACTCATTTTATAGTTAAAAAATATATAAATTAAAGCATTGATTGGCAAATAATCTAAATTTTTCATTTTAGAGAATAAAGCTTTTTTTTTTAAAAACAGGATGAAACAAGTGAAGATGCTAACTGTCTTGCTTTGAGTGGACATGATAAAACAGAAACAAAGGTATACTAATTTAGCCTTTAGAATACATACACAATTAAGAGTACAGAAGATGTTATAGAAATGTCTCTAGAAGATTGTATTTTGTGCTATAGCTTGTAGATATTTTTCAGTATTGCTTTGTAGGGAAGTGTTTGTTCCTTTTTAATGCTAATTTATGATGCTGAAATCTGAAGGGAATACAGTGGTGAGTGAGACATGTTCAATACCTTTAAAGGAGCTTATGAGTAATTTGAGAAGATAAGATGTAGATGTAATTGCATTATCAAAGAAAATCAAAGCAATTGAGGGTTGGGGGGCTGAGGGGCAAGAGAGGAAAGATGTTATTTCTGACTGCAGAAACTGTAAAAGTCTTTATGGGAGAAAGAAGTCACATTTGAAGTGGTCCTTGAAGGATACACAGGATTTTTGCCATTCCAAGATGAGGCCATCTCCCTGTTGGGTTAAGAGTATGGTATGATTAGTCAGAGAAGCAGTTTTTGGCAGAAGGGTTTGGCTAGGATGCATGCGGCTTGAACGAGGTAGATTGTTTTTTTTCCAAAATGTAAAAGACTCATTTTTTTCAGAAATAGAAAGATACTGAAGGCTTTTAACTTTATTCCCCTTTGTTTTAGAAAAATTGGATATCCTCTCCCTTCTCCCACATTATCCATATTGCCATGATTGATATTTTAACAAATACTCTCTTTGTGTCTTTCTAGATTTTGTGTGTTCCCTCATATGTGCATACATACCAATGCCTTTTGCTTTTCATTTTGCTTCACTTTGTAAACAAAGAAAAAACTGTCATTATGTAATCTACAAAATTATTAATGGCTTCATAGAATGCTATCTTAAGACTATTATATTTTATTCAACCAATTCCCTATGGTTAGCAATTGTTTCCATTTAAAAAAGAAAGTTGCACTTTCCTACTCTAATAATATTAACTGTAGGTAAATGCCTGCCATCTTTTCATGTTTGTTTATTCAGGATAAATTAATGAAAGAATAGTATGCTTAGTTTTAAAACTTGATACATATTACCAGGTTGTCCTCCAGAAAGTCTTCACTTCTTCATTCCTACTCCTTATACCTTGTTTACCCTTTTCAGTTTCATAAGAGAAAACTGATATTTCATTTTATTTTTATATGTATTATTTTATAAAAATTGAAGTTTTAATATGTTCATTTTCATTTGCGCGTGTATTATACATTCTTTTGTGCACTGCCTAAAGCAAAAAGCAGTGGAATGACGTGGTTTACCCTGCGTTTTCTGATCATACTTAGAGTAGAATCAGTGCACTGATTTTGAGGGTGGGGAGTAAAAACCGTAAGGAGGGAGAAATCTTTTAGAGACATTTTTAAATAAAGGCATGAGGCAAATTTTGTGTTTCTGGATAATTTTATTTAACAATATTAAGTGGGTTTTGTCTTTTCACATAGCTAAGAGCTTTCCTTTGGTTTAGGTTCTGTTAATTATCATCTGGGCAACATTTCGTAATGTGCCTGTGTGTCTTTAATTACTGTTTGCTTATTGTCCAAGTTGGAGCTAGTTGGAAAGTCATGGGGGGTATTTTGACCAGGCCTTATAAGATTTAAATAGGCAAATAGAAATTTTCAGATATCCGAAATGGTGACATAACCCATAATGAGGCTTAATAGATGCTTTTGTAATGTAGTCACATCTTTCTCTTGATCCCTCCTGTCTTCCAGTTTGTTTTTTTTATTAGCCACCAAACCCAGTTATGTTCTTTTATTGTTTTTTTAAGTCTCTTTTCCCCCCTCCCCATCCTCTTTGTCTCACAGGAACAGCTTGATACAGAGACAAGTACAACTCAATCAGAAACTATTCAGACAGCGGCTTCTCTGTTGGCTTCTCAGGTACTAAGTGTAAAAAGCAAGGAGTTTTGTAAATGTTCTTAAGGTTAGTGTGGTATATTGAATTAAAATGAGAATTCATAGAAGACTATTAAAATTATCTTTCTGAAAGTAAGTACTTGCTAGCCTGTAAATTTTATTGTGGTTTATTTATTGTGGTTTTAAGGCAGGGCACTGGATTTAATGGAATCTTTCTTTTGTGCTGTCTAGTTACTAACTCATTCCCTTGTATATTATTTAATATTGCAAATCATTTAAATCCTTACTAATGTATACAGGAATCATATAGAGGTTTTATTTATAGGTCAAAGAATGAAATTTAAACTAGGAAAGAACTGAAAACCATTCTGTGTGGATTTTTTTTGTAGGGTTAACGTTACCTTTTTATTTTTAAAATGTGTTTCTGCCTCAGTTTTCACTACTAGTTTTCAGTTATTTAGTATAACCCATGGTTATTCAGAATTATTTTTTCACTTGTTCAAGCAATTCTCCTTGTGACAGTCCCTGACAGTATACAGGAGGTATCTGGAATCTTTTTTCGTTGATTTGTGAACCTTTGTTTTATTTATGAAATAATTGTTTTCTTCTTGAATCCTTTCAAATCGAATAAACGTCAAAGTCTGGGTCAAATTCTGACGCAAAGTAAATATTTTCTTTAAGTAGATAGTAAACTGGTTAACCTACAAAGTAACTGAGATAACAACTGCTGCCTAGTAATACTGTTGTACTGGTAATACAATGATCACTTTGCCACTTTGTGGCATAGAGTTATTTTACTGTGATCATTTAAAAATGTGCTTTTGCTGGATATTAACTTTCAGTCTTTAAAGATATATAAATGTGTCTAGTTTCTGGAGTGTCTTTTATTTCCATAATATTTATCTAATAAAACTTTGAGAGGGTAAGTAAAATAACATTAGGAAGTATTGCACTTAATATTGATACATGGACAAACCTGTTGATCAAACTTAAACTGCCGTGTGAATGTGACTGCATGTCTTTCGGTTAGCCACCTTACTCTCTAAGGAACTATGTTCATCGTTTTGTCTTATTGAGTTCATCCCTATAATAATTACTATCCATGGATATTTGCCTCTTAGATATTTTTATGAGCCAGTAGAATTTTCTTTCTGGTTTTTGTTTGTTTTTTAGAGATAGGGTCTTATTTTGTCATCCAGGCTAGAGTGTAGTGGTGCGGTTATAGCTCACTGCAACCTTAAATTCCTGATCAAATGATCCTCCCGCCTCCTGAGTAGAAGAGATGGCAGGCACGTGCCACCCATGCCCAGATAATTTTTATTTTTTTATTTTTGTTTTGTAGAGATGGGGTCTTTTAGTATTGCTTAAGCTGGTCTCGAATTCCTGGCCTCAAAGGATCCTCTCAGCTCGGCCTCCCAAAGTGCTGGGCTCCCAGTGTGCTGGGATTATAGGCATGAACCACCATGCCTGGATAGAATTTTCTTCCTAAAGAAAGGATTCCTAGAGCCACTGGGAGAAAAAACACCCAGTTATAAAAAGAATGATTATATTGATTAAAAAAATATGTCACTGTGTTTGGTGATATTAGGGACATACTTATTTCTAGGAAGGTGATAATAATTGTGGCTGTATCTAACAAAGAGTTCCTATTGGTTTGAGATAAATCTTGAAATATTTACAGATAAAATGATAGGATCGCTAGGATTTGCTTCAGAATAATACAGGGATTGAAGGTGGGAGGCCAGTAGATTGGCTTTGATTTGACAATTGATGAAGCTGGGTAATGAATACATGGAGAGTCATTATACAGTACTTCTCACTTTGGGGTATGTTTGGAATTTTCCATAATAAAACATTTTAAAATTCATCTCTATTTTTCAATGTTAAAGAAGTCTTGTGATTTAATCTATTTAATACAATAAAAGCCCACCTAAAATGTAGGATAATTAAATTATTAGTCAGCTATATAGATTTAATTTTGTAATTAACAGTGTCAGAAATTAATAAATTTACTGCTGCTTCTGTGTATAAGGTGAACTTTAAGTATTTTCCCACATGGGGGTGCTCCAATACCAGTTAATATTATAGCTATTAGTGTTATAATAAGTAAATACAGTTTACCGTTAACTTAATTATATGCTAGGTGATTCTTAGAGGAGTGTGTTTTTAAAAGCTATATTTGAAATTACTTAGGAGTTTTTAATATTGCTAAAATATTAAAATATTCATACTTAAATTTCTACAATTAGAACAAATGTAGTAATTGTCATATTTGCATTCCATTTTTGAGAACATTTTAGAGTATTTTTCTTTAAATTTTTAATACTTTTTTTCTCATGATAAAGTTCCATCATTTCTTAGGAAGTAAAGCAATGGAAAATACATCTCATCATTAAATTACAGTTCTTTGAACGATGTTGTGTTCTTTGCTTTCATTCTCAGAAAACATCCAGTACAGACCTTTCTGATATCCCTGCTCTCCCTGCAAATCCTATTCCTGTTATCAAGAATTCAATAAAACTGAGATTGAATCGGTAAAAACAACCTCAGGGGTCCATAAACAATATCTGCCAACTCAACCTGTTGTCTTCAAATGCTAAAAAAGGAGAATGGAGGGTACAAGACTAGACATGACTGAAAATGGATTTGGGTTTTTTTGGTGACCTCCCTTACTGGGCTAATCAGCACTTGATCGGAAGTCCAGGTTAGTATGCGAAGCCAGGAGTACTATTATTATTGTGTTAGCAACAGTTGCATTAACAATTTCAAAAAATTACTGCCTTTGGAAAAAACAAAAACAACAACAAAAAAAAAACACCTCAAGCTATATTTGTATCCATAATTGACATCTGGATTGGGTTTATGTTTGATGCGTTGTTTAGAAAATTTGCAATACAAACTGGCATAAGAATTACTTATTCTGATGATGCACTTTTATGTATTTTTTATTAGAAAGTAGAACTAATTTTAGATTTTCAGCTTGGTGGATTTTTATTTTTTCCTGAAGAATTTTCTTTACCATTAGTCTTCAAATTGGATACCGTTGTGCAGCGGTGTACTGTTATACTTCAGAGAAGGGATAAGAGTACATCTAGTTCAGTCCCTGTGGGGTAGCTGTAATCTTTAAAAATGAAATGTCAACTTTAGGGTACATTTGACATTGAAAGAATAATTAGGAAATACTTGGTTTTGATGGGGTCATGATTAAGAAATGATATATTGGTTTTATTTATAGAATTGTTTTATAGTGCATACAAATCAGCGATCAGCCAGCAAATATTTTTCTTTGAGCTATGGAAGCTCTGTATTCTTTTGCCTTCAATCTGTTGTCTTCAAAACAAACAAAAAAAGCTTTTTGCACCTCCTCTTCCCACCTTTTCTTCTTTTTTCTTTTTGCTTGTATGCACAAGGTAGGACTTACTCCATAAGAAACAAAATGCCAGTATTTTCTTAAGCCATGATGTAAAACCAATGACCCTGTGGCCACATGGCACAGAACACTAAATTTTGGTCCTGTGGCTGAAACTTTAGGGTGACTAAAAGTAATGCCTGTGAAACATGATATCTATCTTGGCCGCTGGATCTCTAAGTAAGAGGAATTTTGTACACTCCACAGAACTCCTGTCTGTTGTAAAATTGATTTTCGATTTTAAACGTGGGCAAAAAGGCATTTTCTCTAAGATTTTACAACTAATTTTTATTTTTAAATGGTTTACCAAAGTTCGTCAGTAAATTTTACATATAGAAGCATTTAAAAAATCATTTCTAACAAGCACTTGACATCTAATCAGCTCTCTACTCCTTTTTTATTTTATCAAAAGATTAGGAACTTTCTTTAAAGAAAATAATTTCTCATAATTAAGCAGCAGAACATCTATCTTTACAAAGTATGAGGGATGCCAGATATTGATAAACTTACTCTTTCTTAATCTGGACAAAATAAACCTAACAGATTTTTCTGATGAGCATGTTTATGAATCCTCCATTGTGCTCCATTCTATCACATGTGCATTTTTCATGTTAAACTGCAATTAAACTCTTCCTCATCCTTCTAAATTAATTTTCCGAAGTTGGAGTGTAGTCTTTCCCCCCTTAGGCTATGATTAATTGAGGCTTTCTTTTCACCATGACTTTATGATGTCTAGTACACAGTCTTTCTACTTCCCACATCCGCGCTTTGCACAGTCACCTTGCCCTTCCACCACCTATGAAAAAAGATGGCTATACTAACAGGTGAAGTGTACAAGGTGTCTGTGTGTTTGTGTAGCTTCAGAGTTAGATTGAAATTACCAGGCACAGATTTAGTCTTGTCATTTTGTTTACACATTGGGGAAAACAATTCAGTTTATTAAACGTTTCATGTAACTGCACCCAAGTTTTGCCAAGCTGGAAACTTGGACATTTTCTGTGTAGTGACTTTTTAATTCTAGTTTTCATAACCTGGAGATCAGACTGTTGCTTTCGCATGATGTATGTAGTGTCTCATGACTGGAGTTTGCTTTGTTTTATAGTATCTGTACTCCTTGTATTTTTCAAGAGCTATTTTGTAAACAGATGATGTATTTCTCCATTGAAAACACAATAAAAAAAAAACAGCACAATCCCATAGTTGGCTGATTTCTTTTGACTATTTCTGGTTTTTTGTGTTTTTTTAGTGACTTAATTGGTTCTATTTAGAAGTTTATAGTTGGCTCTAAGTGAAGATTTGCAAAAGAATTTACTTTGGTTACATTGGAAAAGATTGGTTTCTGGTTAACCTAAGCCATTAGCAGCAGCAAAATATTTATATGTCACATAATAATCAGGTATTTGTTTTTCATATAATATTTAGGGAGGAAAACATGAGTATAGTTAATTCACTTTTAGCTATTGTGACCTCTAAAATATTTATTTTGTGTCTGTAGACACTGTATGTATCTATGTATTTATTCTGTGCATGTAGACAAGTGTGTTTCCTTTTCAAAGCTACTGGGTTTCAAAGCATTTGGTACTTTATCTTTGATGTCAGCAGGTGGCACTGTTGTTTTTCAGTGAATTTAGAATTATATCCCTCAACCAGCCAGGATTCCATGTTTCTTATTTTACTACATCCAGATCAGACATTGCTTTTCTTAAACCCTGGAATGCTCAACATTGCATAACTTAACTCATGGGTTAGGAATGAACTGCTTTCTATTTGTGATGGCCAGTTCTTGGGTGTCTTAAGTTTTTTGAGGGGGGAGGGATGGCCCTCTTTATGTGGAAACCATTATTCTGAGGGACATGTAGTCGTTCATATTTCATTTGTAAAATTCCAAATTTGAATACCGTCCCTATATATAAAAATATCTGGCTGCAATGTGGGACAACTTTTTAATAAAAGTAAAATTTAACTTTTAAGACTATTCAGTAAAAAGGAAAGCATAAAAATTACTCTTGACTCCATTGTTAACACCAACAGAATTGAACTTGCTGTACTTCAAATCTACCTTGATAGACACCTACACGTGGGACTGAACACCAGGCTTTCTGAGTTTTGTCATCCACATGGTCTTTTGGCATCTCATGTATCTTGCTGAATTAGTAACATTATAATTGAAAGTTTTATGTTTTGTGGCTCTAGGTATATTCTGGAATAAAGTTTTTATTTTTCTAATGGCTCTTTTTTTCCTTCACAAAGAAAAATATTTTAGAGCGCTACGTAATATTAATTCTGGCTGCATTCAAGGTGGCAATAAATGATCAGCAGCTCCAAGTAGTAATCGATATATGAAAGGATAAATCATTAATATACAAAACATATAGATTGAGCCCTGGAAATAGTAATGCATGTAAATTCACTTAAAAAGATAAACTGTTTACCTAAAAAGGCATTGATGAACAGTCCTTTTGATGTACTTTTGCCTATTTTAATTATAATAAAAATGAATAGTACAAGGAAAATTAGTTGCCTTTTAGCCTGAATTTTATGTTTCCTTTTGTTTTTTAGTTCTCCACATTCTTCTTCTTCTATTAGCTTTTCTTAAAGATCAAATCACAAGTGGATGCTGTCTTAACTCAGACCTGAACTTGGTAAATGAAGTATTAAGTGTGTTCTGTAATAAACATGACCTTTAGTCATATAAAGATAAATGATCTGTTTAGTTTGTGTAAATTTTTTTTTCATTTTTGTAGAATCAGTTCTTCCTTTCTGTATTCTTATCAATTAAAAAATTCTTGTTACATTTTATATAGCTTTATTGGCACCAAATGAGAAAGATGGCATCAGTATTTCTGAGCTATGTATTTCAGAAGTGATTGTACTTCATTCTGGAAGTGATTTCATATACTTGGGAAATCATTTCAACTTCTGCTTTTCTTCCTCAGAGACATGGTTTTGTCTCAATATTCTGGGAACATCATTGCAGCTGATCAAACCACTCAAGTATTTTGTTGAAAGGGATGGAATTTTAAGTACATTTTTCCTTTCTTTGTAGCCTGCCTGTCCCCCCACTCCCCCTTCACAGGCCTTTTCTTGAAAGGGTAGAAGTAAGGCTATACTTAAGTTCCTTTTTCAGAAACCTCACATATGTATGTGTGGAGGACTGTGGTTTTCATTATTGTGCTTTTTTCCTCCAATTTTAACATGCTTCATATTTTAATCTAAAAATCATCTACAAAGGGCACAGTACTGTTTAGAGTTTATTGAGTTTACTGTTTAATGGAAATAAGACTGCAATCATTTTCTCTCTAGTTTGGGTATCTTTAAATTCCACCTGGCTGTTGGGAAATACAGCTATCGAAATAATGAACGGACCTCTGTGTGTGTGTTTTAGTTTTAATCAAAGCCTTATATTTTTTGCTTTGATATTCCTAAGGTACAGAATAATGCTCTGTGCCACCCAGCTTAGGGTTTTTGTTTGTATGTGTTGTTACTATTTTTTAATGGTGAGAATGGATTTATGCTAAACCCTCCCCAGTTATCTCACTGGGTTCCAGAATTGACTAGAGAAAGCCTAAGGATGTGTTGGTTTTGTTTTCCATTGTGGAGTAAAACAAGGAAAGCTGATTCACTCTGGGCTTGAACTTGTACAGCCACTTTGGTCTTAGCAGTAGAGTCCCTTTTCCATCTGAACATAGACAGGTGTCAGTGCCCTAAGACATACCACAGCAAAACACATAATTTTAGAACAGTGTAAATTCAACTATATACTGTGAGAGCCTTAAGAACATTTTAGTAGTCATTGAATAATACTCATTCTATGAGTGTGTTTTTCAAGCAATTAAATCAATAAATTGAAATACAAGACAGACCAAAGGGAAAGTATTAAGGATAAATCTTGACTTACAAAAGGTTTTAGTCTCACTGGTTATAATGTAATTAACAGTTAAATTACAAAGTCTCACCTAGTCTACCATATATCCCAATAATTTGGAACTATCCAGATAGTATGCTCAGCTTTCACTTAACCTTGATTTTAAAATTTTTATATTAGTCATGTGATTATGACTGGTTTTTAAAATAAATCTTAAGTCTCCCAAAAATATTTCACAAGCCTTTTAGAATCATTTCCTTTAATTAATTTGTAAGATGTTATTTTTTGATCCAACAGATTTCATGCTGAAAATATGTATTTTGAATAATTCAAACATTTCAGTTTTATAGGTTTCTTACAGCTCATTGCAGACATTTATCTCAGTCTTGTGTGTTTTCTAATAATGTCATGTCCTAAAATAGTTAAAACTTTTGGGAGTTTTTTTGGGTATAATACCGATTTTGCTCTAAGAAGACTTTTGGAAGTACAAAATAACAGAGTTACTTCTGGGGAGTAAAATGATCTCCATGCCACTGCCATGCCCCTCCCAATCCCCGTACATACACACAGAAGTAGGTATTTGGGTTCTTTTCAGATTTTAGGCATAAGAGATTAGGTGTATGTATTTTAATATAATAATGTAAAATGTCCCAACTTTGTGCTTGTTCCTTGTGGATGCTGTCTCTCTCTTGGCACAACACCCTCCTTACAAACTTTCACACTGTGTGATGCCTGGTGCTATGTGATTTCCAGAAATCTGGCATGAAAACTGGTCCTTGTTTGCGTTTTCTGACTGCAGTGGAGCTGTTAATAAAGAGATTGATGATAAAGTTGTCGAAAAGAGACAGTTGGGCAGAACTGCTCCCCATGAGTGACAGAGGGCATGATCTGCCTTCACAGCCAAGAAAGTCGCCCCCAGCAGAGAACCGACCATGCCTGGACACTGTGCCAAGACTATTAGAAAGAGCTTTACTGCACTGTTAGGCTACTACATCTCTCTCTTTAGGCTTACTTCACATTACCATTTTTATCCTTAAGTTCATGGGATGCTCAGAACAAATATATTTGCAGATACAACACATTTGCAAACTGTAAAATAATTATTTCTGCAAATTTCTTAAAGTACTCAATTCATCCTAATTTGGCTTAGTAAAATTAAGTTTTATTTTGAAAGTACTGCTACAGTTTTTATACAAAGCTTGCGTTTCTTTTAGATAGCAGCTTAAAGTCTTAAGGAGTCAAGTCTGACAGGCTCAAGAATAAGCATTGGCTGCCATAAACATTGGTTATGGGATGCTAAATATTTTAGGCATACTGACTGTAACTGTGTATTTTTTATCTATCACTTAGTGAGCTTAGGCTGCTGGCATTCAGTTCAGCTGTTCATCTGTTTTGTGTGGTCTAATAGTCCACGAGAATTTTTGGCTCTTTAATACTGACTTTAAAGGTAAAAGATTTTGCTTATAATTTTTAAACTGTCCTAGGTTGCGTGTTTTCTTCAGATTTTTTTAAACATGAGAATATTTTATTAGTCTTTTTTTTATGTTTTTATTTTATTTTTTGTAGAGATGGGGTCTTGGTGTGTTGCCCAGGCTGGTCTCAAACTCCTGGCCTCAAGCCTCTGCCTCCAAAAGTACTGGCCTGACTTCTCTTTTAAGGAAACTGCTATATCAATTTGGCCTTTGTCTTGTTAAATGACCCAAATGTGAACACTTTGGTTTCTTAACTGTGAATATTCTTGCAATTAACTATGGTCTTTGCCATCTGCCTAAACTGTTGAATAACTTTTTTAAAAAATAAGTTTTTAAAATAACCTTTACAAAATCTCAGAATGCACTTAATGAGCCGTTATTGTATTCATGACAGCCTCTGTTTGCATTGAGAGAGGAGTCCATATTTTATAATTGCTGTTTCTGGGCAGTAAATTTAGAGTGGATCAAGGTGATTTCCTTGATCCCCTGTAGTTACCTTAGAACTGACCAATCTACTTCATTTAACATGAGACTGCAAAACATTTCTCAATTGTCACTGGTAGGTTTTCTTATCGCAAATGTAATGCTAGCATGTGTCCTATGGTTAGAGTACATTAGCACATCACCATTCACTATAATTTAGTAGAGATCCAACCGTGCCTTCTCTAGGAACTGGGCAGCTGATGTGCGGACAAGCTCAAGCTCCTATCCTTGAGTCTATCGTCCTCAGGGCACATGCTTCCAAGTGAGGTAGTGCTTGATGTAGTGGAGCAACTTGTAGCTTAGGGTGATTATCAGGTCTTCAGTTGGCATGTTTGAGATTCATGGTAAGCATAAGCTAGGAATCTGCTATAGTTTAGCAGCTTAGGGTGATTAGCTTAGGGTGATTATCAGGTCTTCAATTGGCATGTTTGAGATTCATGGTAAGCATAAGCTAGGAATCTGCTATCTGATAGGATAAAGGAAAGCATGGCTACACCCCAGTAATTTACAGAAACTAACTTGAGTAACGTCAAAGATCATATAATTTCTCTACTTCTGTCCCTAAAGTGTGTTCTTTTTGCTATTCTGTATTGTTTGTTCTCTTCACTTGCATTTGATATGGGAGGAAGTAAAATGGAGGAAGGTCTTGCCAGGACTCTAGGATAGTGAGCCTTCCTGGTATCCCTGAACTGTGGCATGTTGAAAGGATATTCTCTGAGGCCAGATTTGTTTTCAGAGTCCTCAAAGGAGGGTTTCCTAGGCCAAACTTACCAGGATTGGCTTTTGAAAGGGAGTTCTAATCACAGACTGTAAACCATAATCTCTACAAAATAGACTTAGTATGGGTAGAAGAAAGGTAAGCCCCAAGGACTCCAGGTATTTTCATAGCTCCCCTGTGGCCTTATATCAATTTTATGAAGAGCTTTGGATTTGGCTGTTTTCAACCAAACAGGCTACAGGAAAGCATGAAAATCTTCATTTTCAGAAGGGTTTGAAATGGCTTAGAATTTTTAAATATTAGGAACAGAATTTCAGTAAAGAGAAAATAACGTGTTCCCTTGTTTATCCGGCAGATGTTTTCAGGTTTCCTGTGCCTAAACTCTTCCAGTTGTTGGCTTCATGGAACTTAGATTCCAATGGAAATTTTTTTTGTTATATTTTTATTAGTAATGGCTAGTACGTGGCTAAACCACACAAATTAGCAAAACTTCACTTATCAGAATCTTTGGGAAGTTCTTGTTTGTAATTTTTGGTTTGATTACCACCTCAGGACTGTAATACCCAACGCCATGGAGCTTCCATGAAGGAAGGATGAGAAGTTAAAGCATCTGAGGAGCTCTGACCTGACTGGTGTTTTACTTGAAACCTGTCATATTGGTTACCGAGGGGAGAATACAGGGGAGGGAGAATCCCATCTTATTTGAGGCATGACCAGATATTAGGGCCCGTTGGGAGATAGGGGCCCCATGAAGAAAAAGAGAGGAGGTCCAGCTTTTTGTTGAGTGAAAGGGAAATGACACTGTGGTCGTGATGCCTCGTTTCTGGTGTAAGAATTGAATTCCATAGGCCGTGCCATTATCTATGTCTCGTTTGGCCCATGCTAGAAACATTTTTCAGCGAAGCTGCCACTGAAGCCAGTCATCTTGACTGCCATTTTATCACATCAGCTGAACTAAAACATTTGGCAAACAACTTTTCTGTGTGTAGTGGAAAGAATGCGTGTTTTCAAGTCAGAGCTGCATTCAGGTGTCAGCTTTAGCACTTACTAGCTATATGAGCTCATGCAGTTACCACGTCTCTGAGGCTCATATTTCTTTTCAATGGAGATGAGTATTGTCTCTTCAGGGTGATTGTGAGGATAAAAGGTCGGTAAGTAAAGAGCCTCATGGTATCTCTGGTGTTCACGTGCCCTAATGCTCTTTGAATGCTCACCCTTCAACGCCCATTGGCCTTAAAGTTCTAACAGTTTTAGTTCTTCCTCAGTTGGGTTAGCCAGAATGACCTATGGTTACTTGAACTTTGATCCAAGGTATAGGATTTAGGAAATCTAACGCTGGAAGGAGATTGAATGTTGAGATTCCATTAAAGTTCGAAGTTGGTGTCAGGTTACCATAATTGCCGATTTTGTTTGCAAACAATGTATTTCAGCTCAATACTGTTACCAGCTGGTTTCTTGAAATTTTGTATCTTCTTGGTTAGAATGAGTAGCCTAAATACCCTGTTGAACTTTCTCAGGTAATAGTGGGAGGAAGATACAGACAGCTGATGAAGGAAAGATGTGATGGTGTGAGAAAGCCCCTTCCCTACAGGATGTTGGAGGAGAAAAAGGCGGTGAAGTGATAGGAGGAGGGAGAGAAGATGAGAAACCATTTTAGGGAGTGCAGCTGAATTGGAGAGAGAAATTCCATTACGTCATAGCTGAATTACACAACTACCCTAGGAGTCGAGTGTTGTTGCATAATTTCTTCTGATTTTTAAGTTGAATATCGCCGAACCTTGGCGTTTCAGGTGAATCATACTCCAGTTTGCATGAAATCTTGAGCCTTATGCTTCTGAAGCCACCACCAGTGTGTGTGACATTTGATTAATGGTAAGAAGCAAATCTGGTCCGGTGGTTAGAAGAGAAGATCTTGCCCTGCAGGAAGGCCAGATCCCATCCGTCTCTCCTGCAGGGCCTGGTGACCACAGGCAAGCTATTCTAACCCTTCTTTCAGTATCTGAGTAAAATGTTAGTTGTTCTTTAGATCTTTCTTATTGGAACTTTCTGTGGATTAGCAAGTAGATAGGACGTAAATTTTTTTTCAGTGCTAGGTTAAAACTAATTTGAATTTGTCAGAGGGCAGGCACAAAGGCAAACTGCAGAGGAACATCTGGCAGACCACTCCTGCTATTTCCCAAAACTGGCTTCCTGCTATGAAATTTGGGCAGGAACAGAATAGGAAGAAAAAAGTCTGGAGTCAGACAAAGTCTTCTTTTTTTTTTTTTGTAAATATGGGTTGGGAGCAGACTGTCCTTTTCATCAAAAAACTTTCTCTGCCTTAGTGCCGAGACGAGTGCAGCTTTTGAGGCACTAGCGTGCCCATGTGCTTCCAGTGAAAGCTCAAGTGCAGTGAATGAACTTGGGGGAAATTCTTAACAATAGCTGCCTTTTATTGAGTGTGTCTATTAGGTATCAGGCAGTAGGTCTAATTGCTATAGCAACCTGTGAGGTTGATTTGACATAGTAAATGGTGTCATCATTTACAGATGAGGAAACAGGTTTAGTTTGGCAAAGTACCTTGCCTGGGGTTACACAGTAAATTGGATTTGAACCTGGTTCTGTTTTACTCTAAAACTTTATCCTGAAATAGGACCTGGTGTTTTCCTACTTTGCAGTGTCGCCTCTTAGTGTATCTCACTGGGTATTGTTGAGAAGGACAGAATAATTAGCTTTTTTGCATATGCCTCTAGTTTCAGAGCAGCTAAAACGCATTTCTGCTATTTAGATGCCCTTAGAGCTGGCCTGCTAGAGGTGGGGATGGGGGAGACATTTGTGAAGACTGGTGGTGGATAGCTGAGAGGAGGGGGCTTCAGTGAGACCGTTAGTACTGGAAAGTTCAGGCCCTGGCCAGTTTGGGGTGAACTGACCTGTTCATACCCAACTCAACAGTAGGATTGCCTAAAATATGAATGTTTATGAAATGTAATTTTACAGATTCATTTGGATGGTTTCTCTTTGAGAAGTTTTCCATCTTAGAAATGTTTTTTAAGTCAATTAGAAGAATCCCTAAAAGAAGTGCTAAAAATCTTTAAACTGTTCAGGAGTAAAGCAAATAGAAATTACCAACAAAAATACCTTAGAGGTTGCTCAGAGGTGTTTTACCTATCATATGGAGGTATTAACATGACAAAGTTTTGTTAAGGGCAGAAGTGCTTTAGAGGAGTTGCATGAAAACAATGTTTTTAAAAGTAAAATAAAAATTGACATCTAAAAATGAATTTTTTCATGGGGAGGGCTTCATTCATTATATTGTATATAAAATGCCACGAATGTGGTAAATGTCTAAAATGTGAATAGTGGGTGAATATGTCATTTGATAAATTCATTATTAGGTGAACTGGTTTTAGGCAAATTTGATGCTATTTGAATTTGTTAATGTAGATTTTTTTCCTAATTGTAGTAGTAATACATATTCATTGTAATACCTGAAAAATACATCCCGTCCGTTCTCTAGCCAATAAGAAAAATACTGAAAAGTATAAAGAAAAAAATCAAAATTATCTGTAATCCTACCTCAGAGTTAGCTTTTAATATGTGTATTTTCTTGGTCTTTCATGCCTCTCTCCGCCCTTTTTTTCTTTACATACTTGAGGTCATCCTAGGTAACAAATGTTATCAAGCATTTTCCATAGAGACTGTCATGGCTGTTGGACAGGCAAAGCGAAGAACCCAAGAATATCCCGTGTGTGCTTCCACAGCTGATGACCTGCCCTTTAGATTGTGGCCTTAGGACCTGGAGAGACGTGGTGGAGCTGCCTGGACCCTGGAGGGGCGCGGAGAGGAGAGCAGGCTGTGAGATGCTAGAAGACTCCCGCCCTGCCAGGGAAGGACGGAGCCATGGAGGCTCACTGCGGTGGCTGGCTTTAGGTCGAAATGACTACCTCTATCAGAGAGTTAGAAAAAAACAAATGGTCAGAAATTCTTGTTATTCTGATGGACACGGTTCTTCTGACTCCTGTGAGGATTCATTCATCCCACAAATGGTCACTGATCCCCTGGCCCCATGGGGTGGGGTCATGGCCCCATGCTGTTAGCAGTGAGAGAGAGAGGCACACGAAGAGAGAGAGCTGAGATTTGCTGAACGTCCGTGGGGTGTGAGGCGCTTTGGGGCACTCTGAGTGGTGTCACCCTCAGCTGTGACAGTTGCCTGTGGTTGTTAAGAAGCAGTGGGCCAGTAATAAGCCGAGGCTTTCTGCTTCCAAAGTCCAGGCTCTTTCCATTTTGAGACACTGGTTCGTTTGTTCGACAGTCGTGCAGAGGCCCTGGCTGTACGTGGGGAACAGAGGTGGGGATAGCCCCGTCCTTACGAAAGCTATCATAGTTCACAGGGGATAAAGATGCCTGACGAAACTAAGGAATTAGAAGTCACTAGAGGGCTCTGAGGGAGAGTAACACAGGGCTTCCAGAAGGGCTGGAGCTCCCTTTTGCACTGGATGAGCTTCGAGTAGGCGCAAAGGAAGGGAGCAGCACCTTCCCGCTTCAGGAAGGTGCCGGAGTTGCTGGACCGTAGTGAACGGGAACTGGAGTTGATTGAGCCTTAAATGCCCAGAGTGTCGCGTGATAATCAGAGGCCCAGCAGTGCTGAGGAGGTGTGCAGCTTCCTGGTGGCCTTGAGGAGGATGTGGGAAAGCAGGTGCCGTTTGCGGGTAATTTTGGTGGTGGTCTCGAGGCAGCAGGGGACGTGGCGGAGCAGGAGACGGCGTTCTAAGTGGAGCAAAGGCCTCGTGCAGACGCCCAGGTAGGACAGCAGGGCAGGGTCAGAGAACAAAGCAGCAAAGCTAGTGCATAACACGGAATGAAGCAGTGTGGGAGGTTAACCAGGAAGAAGTGTGACAGCTCTATCATGGAAGGTCTTGAGGGTCAAAACAGCTCAACATGACCAAGACATCGTCCAGACCCCTGGTGGTGTTGCAAGCTAAGCAGGAGGAAAAGGAGCACACAGAATATAAAGACCGTGGGGTTCAGTCACTCTCAGCTTGGACCCGATCCTGCCTGCAAACCACTTGCGTCGTGTTTAGGGTCAGTGGGTGGCCAGTGGAAATAATCCTTTGCCAGCGACTGGCCACTAGCCCCGTATCGGAGATTTCACCATCGTACTTTTGGTCTCGTACCTCCCTCTGTTCCACATCGGCTTCAGGCCCTTCGGCCTGCCCCTTGCTCCCTGATGCTACTTGGCAGCAGTTTAGTACTGTCTGCTTTTCTTCACCCTCTCAGCCTCCCGTTCGTCTGGCTGTTTTGGATCAAAGCTCCCTGCCCTATGATAAGGAACAGCGCCAGTCTTGAGTGCCCGGTGCGCACTACCGTGTTACATGGACTCCACCTCATTCGACCCTCCCAGTAACCTCGTGGGGGTAGACACAGTAGCCCCCCTTGTCAGTGAGGTGGTACATCCCAAGGCCTCCAGTGGGTGCCTGAAGCCAAGGATGGTACCGACCCCCGTGCACTGTGTTCTTCGGGCTGCTAACCATGGGCAGGATGCATCTACAATGTGGAAACGCTGGACAAAGGGATGATTCACATCCCAGGGGGATGGACCTGGATGGTGTAATATTTCATCATACTACTCAGAACGGTTTGCAAGTTAAAACTTAAGAATTGCTTATTTCTGGAATTTTCCATTTAATATTTTCAGACCACCATTGGTAACTGAAACCGCAAAAAGTGAAACCACGGATAAGGGAGATCACTGTACTACAGATTTCAAGGTCCTGATGAAGAACTTCATTCTTTCAGAGAGCGAGGCGCTTGCCTGGGTGCAGAGCCGTAGCACAGCGGTGGGAAACTATGCTTCACTCCCTCCAGCTCTGCGGCTCCCCCGCCGCCACCCAGTGCCCTGGCCGCTCGGCTGCCACCCTAGGATGGTGCCAGTAGCACTACTCCCCCGCCTACTGTGGGCCCCGGTTCCCTGAAACAAGTACATCTGGCTTGCAAGGCGGCTAAGAGGGAACGGTATGTCACGAGTCAGTGGCGGCTCTGGGCAGTGTGCCCTTTGCATTCTGACACTTGTGTGGGGGCCTACGTCTCTGCAGAGCCCTCCCCCAAAAGCCTTTTAGTCCCTGACATCCATCATTGTGAGGCCTCAGCTTTGCTGAGCTGAATATTTATGAGTTGTTATTTAATTAAGCCTAGATACAGCCTTTCATATCATCATTGATAAATGCAGTCACACCCCTGCCCAATTGTCCTCACCACCACCCCCCAGCCACCGCTTCTGGCCTGGGCTCTGCTCCTCACTCTCTGTCCCTGGCATGCTGCTGACTGACCTGCAGTCCCCATACCCAAGAGAGAGAAGCCAAGGCTGGGATTCCTCTCCCCCAAATTCTGGAGGCAAAGTGAGAGGCATTTGCACTCACCATTGGTGGGAGAGGCTAGAGATGCTGTAGTTTAACCAAAGGGCACCCCCGTCCCAAGCTGTTTAGCAACTTGTAGCCTGAGCAGAAGACACTGGAGGAAACAGCCCAACAGGCATTGGGGAAGCGCCCATTCTCTTGATGCTGCTCGTCTGTCTTCTAGTTCTAATTACAGCCTTCGCCAAAGGCTGCAGGGGAGGGTGCAGCAGTGAACAACAATAAACATCTTCTCAGCCAGGAGAGGAGTTTCGAAGGGGGTGGGCTGAGGGGGGGACTGGAGCAGGGGCTGGTGTGGGAAGAGGAGAAATGAGGACAAATCTTTGGGAACCTTTGCTAGAAGGAGGCAGTGGGAGTGTGGACCCGAGCTGAGGCTCATAGACCTCATGACCCGTGCATCCTCAGGAACACAGGCGGGAAGGGGTATGTGCCTTCTTCCCCACCCCTAAACAGCCTTGCCTAGCACCTTGGTTCCCAAACTCAAGCCACTCGGCAGCAGCGCTTGGAGCTGCAGCCTGGCTCTGTGACCAGAATCTGGGAACCTGGGTACCTGGGGGTGTGAGCATGCTCTGGGTTCAGCTCTGGCTTCTGCACTGCAGGAGGGGAGTATCTTCCCTGGAAGCCTGGAGCAGCAGGTAGGAAGGGAAGATGAAGCCAAATGTGAGTGGGGTACAGCGTGGGCTCACTCAGCACCCCTGAGCCCCAAGGTCCTGACCTGAGTTCTGAGTGTGTCAGATGAGTAAGCAGAGCATGCTCTCCCGTGGGCTTAGAACCACCTGCCTCACCTCCTCACTAGCCATCCCTGCTGTGCTTGGCTGGGTTGTACCTTAAATATCATTTTATCTGCAAGGTCTTCTGATCCCTCAGGCTGGGTTAGGTCTTCACTCCCTCCCCTTGGACTGTTCAGCAGAAAACAAATGAAAAAATCCCCTCCACCCCCAAAGCATTCTGTGGCTAAATCTCTTTGCACCTGCCATATTGTTACTGTACCTGGAAACAGCTCTTGGAAGGCGGAGACCGTATCTTGATGCACGACTGTAGCCACAGTGCACGAAGTGTGGTAGAAGCTTGTTGGTGTAGGTTCAGTGAATGAAGGACTTGGCCAAGTTCTGGCCTGAGCACTCCCAATCCCAAAGTAGATATTACAGTGCCCATTTTATAGATGATGAAACTGAGGCACAGAGAGGTTAAATACTCGTCCAAGGACCAACTCACACTTTCTGGATGATGGGACCAGTTGCTGCGGTGGGAATGTTGAAGACGATGGAGCAGAGAAGAGGGCCACCTGGCTCTGTGGTGGGCACTATTTGGTACTTTCCGCATCTCCCATCCGGTTCTCAAAACAGCCTGTGTTAGTAGCGTTGAAACTGAGAATTCAGAGAGTCAGTGACTTGTCCAAGGGCACCAGCTCTGGGAAGCAGCGGAGCCAGGACTCAGACCCGGGACTGCTCCAAAGCAGGAGGACTCTGAGCGCCCCTTGGGTTGTGTAGCTTGAACGCCAAGGGGGCCCCTCACGGCAGGAGCTGTGTCTGCCTGTGGCCTCTCCCACCTTACTGGAAGGAGACTCTGACGTGATAATTCTTGTTGTCATTTACTGAATAAACCATGACAGGGAGCCCAGCTAATGGGGGTGCGGTTGGTAGCTGGAAGACACAGATCTCAGGGTCACCGTCACATCCCCTTCCTTGGATTGGGTCTGATTGCTGGTTGCCCGAGGTCTTCCAGTCCATCGCCTCCCTGGCGGTGGCAGGTTTGGCCGGACACAGTGACCGAGGCTAAACACGTTTGTGAGTGTGGCCAAAGCAAATGTAGCACCGGTCAGGCCCAGCGCTGGTAAAGGAAATTCGGCTGTAACTGATGGGATTTCAGGAAACCAATCTTGGCCTGTAATCCGTTTTTATAAAAAATGAATATGCTATCACTGTCCTAATTCTCATTTCTTTAAACGGATGCTAAGAACATTTAAGGGAGAGCAATGCCAAATTCATACGCAGCTTTAACAGTTTGTCCTTCCGAGGAGCACAGGCTGATTTTAGAGTAATTCCTGTGATCGTCACGAACGGAGTTGGCATTAAAAGGGTGAAGGAAAGACTGAAGGAGGAGGACAATCTATCTGCAAGTGAAAGCTTGCTTGTCTGGAAGCCTGGCTGGCTGCTACTGTGTCCTTCTAGAACCCAGCCCTGAATCTCTGAACCGAGTGTTAGGTGGAAAAGGCTTCCAGGCCCTGGGAAGAAGCGTCACGCGGCCCGTGCACCAGGGCTGTGCCTGTCCTCTTTAGGTGCCCGGCAAGCAGCCTCATGGCTCTGTCATATATCATTCGTGCCTATCACCTGAGCTCATGTATCTGCCTTCACAGCTCTCTGCAGATAGTCCTAGATGGCTTTAACTTCAGCTACGCATACCAGATACAACGACAAATGTGGTCACGTTCCTGATCCCCTTTACTCCTCACAAAAAGTAGGCCTTAACTGTATTTTAAGATGAGGGAACTAGTTCAGATAAGAGGTGTATAGCTTTGTGGGTGGCATGTGTCCAGGGTAGATGGCTGCTTTGCCGATCCGTTTGCTAATTGTGTGTGGCTGGGCGAGGGGTGGGGGTGGGGCACAGGAGAGCTGCTTTTTGGCCCCAGCTGACTTTTCACGAGATGCCCACTTTGAACCACCGGAGCTGTGTCCAGACAGAGAAGGAGAAACTGTATCCGTCTACACGGACTGGTGAGGTTTTTGTGTAACGTTTCTCCTGGAAAATCCTAAGGAAAGGTTTTGGGCAGAGGAGCCCGAGAGTGGGGCTCGGTGACATTGAAAGGAAGGAGAGCTCCGGGGCGTCGCCTGCGGTGGGGATTGCTCCTGCACTGACCCGTGAAGACCTCCACGACAGTCCCCGCCCCGCCCACACCTGCCACGTGGCCCGTGCCCATTCCCGTGACTTCCTCCCTGAACACACAGCGTGGCCAGTCCTTCAGATTCTTACTGCATGTTGCTTTGTGGTGTTTGGTACGTGTTTTGAACGGGAGCTGGGCTTTTTACCCCCAAACACTGTGTGTGCTGCTTGAGGGCACGGCCCGTGCCTTGAATTTTTTATTTTTCTCCACACAGTGCTTGCACAGCCTTGATAGGACTGTCCAAGGACTCCTGGATCTTCCTTTACCTATAGGAACAAAAATGAAAGTTAAACACAACTGTATTTGCATGTGAACAAAAAAGTTACAACTGGGTGTGTGTCTGTCAGCAAATTAGTTCTCCTCTCTGGGCCGCAATGTTTCCGTCAGTGCGATGGGGCCATAGACTGGTGGTCTTGGAGGAACTTCTGGCTCCAAGCCCCTTTGGGTCCTAAGTCTCCTCTCTGAGAACATTTTTCCCCCGAAGACTGGGCTTTCACAACGCCTTGGTCTCTCCTGGGGTTCCAGTGGCCTCTTCCCCACCCAGCCCTTGCCTTGCCAGCCGTGCCCCTCCCAGCCCCTCACGCCCCACTTGCCTTTCTTTGTTTGCTGCTCTGGAAGAGAGGGATCAGCTTCTCCTGGCTTCTCTGGGAAAGTCCCGATGAATGCAGATAGTGCCTCGTTTGCATATTAGCACCGGTGCCAGTCTGAGCCCAGCTGTGTGCAACGTAAGGTGAAATATAGATCCCCCCGACCTGGCCGCGGCTGCTCCCCGGCTAATGGGAAAGCCGTGGAGTGGCCGCACTGCATATGCATAAGCTCTCCTGCGGCTGTGGGTGGGTGAGGGCGACCTCACTCTCTTTTCCACTGCGTCTCTTTGTGCTTCTTTGCGTTTCCTTCAAGATGAGCAGGCCATCTGGGCTCAACAGCGATGTGAAGTGACTTGGCCGGGCCCTAGACAGGCCTCTTGGGACCTCTGGGACTTCAGTCTTGAACCCAAACCCAGCCTTGCTGCCCACCACTCGGCGTGGCAGCAGGAGCCTAGAAACAGGCCGCAGGAACCCTTCGCCTCCTGCAGGACGGAGGTGCAGCCGCCGACCTGGCGTCGGAGGTCCTGCTCCCTCTGTGCCTCCATCACACCCGCCCTCCGCCGCCCCCACTTACCATCCAGCTCCGAAACAGGCCTTCGCGCCTGCCCTCTCTCTGCACTCCTGGGGGCGGAGGGAGTGGGGCAGAGAGGAGGACCCAGAGCCTCTCTCCGTGCTCCAGCGTGTCTGCCTCCGCACACACCTGCACCGGCCCCTCTGGACCCTGGTGCCCCCGCCCAGTGCCCGCACAGCGGGTGCCGAGTGAAGAGGGCCCAGCACCAATGCGCTTTGAACTCCCTCTGTCGAGAACGTCAGTTTTTAAAAACTTGCCAAATCTTGCCGCAGATGCAGCACCTTTAATGGAAACAAACGAACAGAAAGGGGTTTTGCTAGCCGCGGGTTTTTGTTGCTGTTGCTGCTGCTGCCGCCACCGAAGGCTCGCTCAGGAGGAAACCCCTCTTATCTCCCCAACCCCCACCCCGAGGAGATGGGGGGGAAGTTGGGCTGCCTGTCTGCCAGGCATCTTGGTCACCCGGAGGCAGGAGCGCGGAGGCTGGCAGCCCCTGCAGCCTCCCCTGCCGCCCCCCTGCCCTCCATCTGCCGGGTCTTCTCGGCGCCCACTCTCTCCTTCCACTCCTCGATCCGGGTAGCTGGAGGAGCAGAGGGGCTAAATTGAGTTTATATAGCTTTCCCCGTATATATTTAGAGATAAGCAGTTCATTTAGGGATCAGGGCCTGCTTCTTGTCTATGCATCATTAAGCATACCACATCTGCTACTGAGCCAGCAATCAGCAGAATATTGAGAAAAGTTATAAAGAAATCTTCGCGTCGTTCATTTTCATTCCCTGCTCCCGTGTCCCGGCTCCCAGGCTCCTGTGAGCGAGTGCAGGGGAGGAAATGGAGCCAGGGCTGTTGGAGCCAAGCCTTGGGAGCTGGGGGCCGCGGCTGGACTCGGAGAATTCAACCTTGGGCTGCTGCCTTCCCTCGGCGTGCGTGTGTGCGTGTGCATGGGCACGCGTGTGCGTGGAGGGTGGGCGTGCTGAGGAATGATCTGTGGAAAAGCTGTGCGCATTCTCCCACGGTGGCCGCGCCAGCAAGGGCATGTCGCCTGGTCAAGGGTTGAGCCACCCGTGCGGTCCTCAGCACTGTTCTGTGGTCAGAGGCTAGGGCTGGGGACCAGACTTGGGTGCCACTTCCCTGGGTGACGCTGACCAAGCCACTTCCCCGCTGTGGTTCTGAGTGCCCTGGCCTGTAAAATGAGGTGTTGAACCAGGTGGTCTTGCCTCGCAGAGTGGTGGAGAGGAGCAAGGAGCAGGTAAGAACGTGCTGTGCAGAAGAGCTTCTCAGTACACCGTTGTTTGGACGCTGCGGCTGTGGCCACCGGTGCTTGCTGGTCCCTGCTGCTTCCCTGCCCAGCAAGTTCCCTGGCCTTGGCTTTCCCAAGGGGGTGGCGGAGTCGGGTCCTGGGTTCTGGAGGCTCAGAGCTGGGAGCCAGGGTCCTGTGGTTTCCTCCCAGGGCAGCAGGTGGGTCCACCTCCTCTCTGGCTCCCACAGCAGACCCAGAGAACTGAGTCTTCTTGGCCCTCTCCCCAGAGACCCCTGGCGAGCCCGGCCCATTTGGCCCCAACATGGGCGGTGTCTGGGTGGCCCAAGGCCCCTCAGCTCCCTCCTGGGACGGCTGTCCTGCAGTGTGACGTGTGGCAGGTTAAACTGCAGGTGTCACTGTTAGCCCTGAAATGGGGGCTCTGCGGCTCGGCCCTTGGGCAGCCTGCGGAGGACTCTTCCCCAGAACTGGCACAGCACCACTCCTCTCCCACGGCCGCCTCCCTGCGCGGGCGTTGGCCACCTCTAGACAAAGTAAAGATTATACCAATCCACCACAGCCTGGCCCCGAAGGAAGCACCTTTTTCACCAGGCGTGCAAGTGGTTCTCCGAACACTTGCAGTCAGGAGGAATGTTCAAAACTCTAGCGTTAGCAGCACTGGCATTTACCCTCTGCTGGCCTCCAAGCCAGGAAGGATGCTTGGCCGGGCTCTGCAGGGAGGCCCAGTGCAGCCACATCCATGCAGCCAGTGTGGGCAGCCCCAGCTGCCTGGAGGGATCACCCCCACCCCCAGGCGGAAGAGGCCAAGCACTTTTTGCTTTACTGAGGAAGCTGCCGGGAGGAGAGGCCCAAATCAACACGCTCGGTTCCCCCACCTCAAATGGTGGTACCCAGTCCCCCTTAGACACTGCCCACAATTTCAGGCTCAGGAGTTGCAGATGAACAAAGCCTCCTTTTAAAAGCTTGTTTTTAAAAATGACCAGCTAGGTGGTGTTTTCCAGGGAATTCAACCCCAGAAACCAGAGCCCCTGGCCATCCTGTCCTGCTCCTGGCTGGGAGATGCCTGCCGCCACCGAACAAGGAACCGGGATGCAGCGCCCCAGCCCTGGGCCAAGTGGATCCCACCCTGACTTCACTTTGGGGGGCTTGTTGCTCCCCTTCTTTTTAATTCTGTATTTTATTCTGGACCGAGAAAGCTGGACATGAAAAAAACATTATCTGCTGGAAGCAGGTTTGGCGGGGTCTCTGCCTCTTGGGAGCCTCTGGGGAAGGGGCTGCCAGGGCTCTGGGCTCCTTTTTCTTAATTTCTGTTTAAAGAGAACATGGACAGAGGTGTGTGTGTGTGTGTGTGTGTGTGTCTGTCTGTGTGCGCACACGCACACGCACACATCGCTGGGGAGCAAAAGGGCCGGCACGGAATATTTCCAGAAAAGAAGACGAAAAATAAATTTTTGAATAAGAATGGTCCATGTACTGTGACCGCAGGGCAAATGCAAATGCCTGTTTTCAAACACAGACGCGTGAATTCTTATTAGGAGATCGTGACTGCGCCTCCAAGCAGGACATTACATATTCATAAACGGGAGGACGCGGCTGCCCACTTCAGGTGTGGCCTTCGCAGCACCCACGTCCCTTTAATCTCGGGGGAAGGAGAAGATGGAGGAAAAACCCTGGCCAGCCACATTTGGTCTGTTTTCTTCAGTTGCTAAAGCGTTAAGGGAAGGGGAGATGGAAAGAGGCATGCAGAAAAAGCAGCAGCCACAGCGACACTCCACAAAGATCTTTTTAGTGTCAACTTAAATGTACACAAATAGCGGATGATGATCTCTTTTATTGGACTAACATTTATCCAGTAATATCCACACACTTTTAAAACCATTGAGGCCTCCTCTTCAGGTGTTCATTTGAATAGAAATAGCTGAATGAGTGTTTTTATAATTGATCCCCTGAGAACTGAATGTCTAGTGCTGCATAACCAACATTTTCCCATCGCTGGGGTTTTTTTTTTTTTCCCCCAAATTGCCACTCTGCAAAATTAGGATTTTGTACAGTTTTGATAAGAGAATTAACCTCCCACGTGCCAAACTCCGTGAGTACGAGGGCCGCCCAAGGAGTCGGCCTGTGCGGGGTGGGCTTGGACACCAGGTCACTTCTGGGGCCTTTGCTGCTGCTCTATCTGAGCGAGGAAAGCCTAGAGGCCGGGTGGGAGGCGGGCTCGATGGAGCAGAGGGCGGGGAGAGGGCTTCCGCACACACTGGAAGGTCCGCGGGGCTTCTGACGTTTCCTTCTGCACTCACCAGAAACTCTCGGGTGGTCCGCTCTGGCCTGGTGCGCCGTCTGGGGGTCCTGGGAGCCCTGGACCTTGAGGGAAACAGCAAAGACTTTCCTTTTCTGTCCTTCAAGGGCTTCCTTTTAGTCTCCCCTCCAGTTTTCCGTTATGATATACATGCTCATTGTAGGAAACCTGAAAAATATGTGGACGTATAAAGTTGAAAATAAATGTTCCTCCAAATTCCGCCACCCAAGGCTAAACACCGTGGTGTTTCCGTCCAGTCTTTTTCACGTGTGCACATGTTTGAAAATGCATATATGTGTATAAAATTGGGATCATCCTGTATACATACTCATTTGTAAGCCACGGTTTTTCTTTCATTTACGGCGCATAGCAAGCACCCCACGTCTTTCGGCGCCGTGTGTCAGCGTCCATTGAGCGGCTGCCCACTCCCCCCCGCCATGGCTGCAGGTGGATGAATTTAATGACCCCTCTACTGGCGGACAGTCAGGTGGGGAGCTTTCTTTTTTGACTGTGTAAAAAAGAAATGTCAGTCTCTGGCCATTTTGTGGGAGGCTTATTTAAACCAGGGTAAGAGAGTTATTTAGGAAGAAAAAAAAAATTCCCTTCATGGCCTGGGAGTGACATAGAAAGCGATTTCTTGCAGCAGAAAGTGACCAGACAGGCCTCAGGGGTCAGGGCTGGCGGGTGAGAGCTGGAGACAGCCGGTCAGTCTGCACTGCCCCTGCCGCCCGTTCATGCTGATGTCGGGGGGCTGATTTCAGTGGTCGCGAACAGCAAGGCCACTCACCTCGCTTCGAGAGCCAGTGCGCTGCCTGTGCTACCTGGCGGGGTGTCCTGAGGCAGAGCCCAGCTTGGCTGATTCGGCCACTCTACACCACCATGGAGGACCTGGCTCCTTGGCTGCTCGGCCACCCTCAGCTGTCCTCGGGCCGACTCCTCTCACCGTGGAAACCGGCTACCCAGTCCCAGCATCCAGACACCATGAACCCAAAGGTGGCACAGGGACTGTTTCTTTGAATGCTTTTTTTTTCTTTTTATTTTATTTATTTATTTATTTAGAGACAGAGTCTCCCTCTGTTGCCCAGGCTAGAGTGCCGTGGCTTCAGCCTCAACAACCTCACAGCAACCTCAAACTCCTGGGCTTAAGCAATTCTCCTGCCTCAGCCTTCCGGGTAGCCGGGACTACAGGCACATGCCACTATGCCCAGCTAATTTTTCCTATTTTTGTTTTTTAGTTGTTTGGCTAATTTCTTTCTATTTTTAGTAGAGACGGGGTCTCACTCTTGCTCAGGCTGGTCCTGAACTCCTGACCTTGAGCGATCCTCCCACCTCAGCCTCCCAGAATGCTAGGATTACAGGTGTGAGCCACCTTGCCCAGCCTTTTGTTCTTTTAAATCATCAAGGACAACCTTGGAAGCCCAGGCCTCTTCCCGCATTCAGCTCCCCTTTTCTCCCGTGGGCCGGAACTGGCCACACGCCCTCACCTAAGCTACTCCCTGGCAAGGAGAATGAGATTGTTCCCTCCCGCAGCAGAGGCTGAGAGTCACACTTTGGGATGTGCCCTCTTGCCCTGCTGGGCGTAGAAGCCGGGAGCCCCTGCACCTGGCTTCGCCAGGCCCTTTTAGCTGTGGGCATTGACTTCCCTAAGCCACAGGCTCACCTGCACCCGGGAGCGGCCCACATCGAGTAACCAGAACGGCAACGCCCCATCAATTGGTGGGGCACCTGGGTCCTGGGGTCCAGTGTGAGACCTGGGCCAGCCTCACTGGTGATCTTCCTCAGTCCCACTGAGTGCTCCAGGAGCTTCTGTCTCCTTGTTGCCAAGCTTCTTCTCAGCCCCCTGTGCTCTGATGTGAGGTCCTGCTCGCTCAGCCCCACCCCTCCTACTTCTGGGAACTGTGTGCTAATTTTCTCATGGGGAATCCCTCATCCACAGGCAGCTCCTCTGGCTGGAAAGGGGCTGACCCCCGCCCTCCATGCCATAGGTGGACCCAGAGTGCTGGTGGCCAATCACAGCATCACAAGCCCACATCAATCTGATTGGTTACCAAGGGGATGGGCACGTTGATCTTTCCCCTGGGGTCTCCAGGATGGCAGCCTGGAGCTGGGGGTGCCATCTTAGCACAGAGGAGAGTCTGCCTGAGAATGGAGCCAAGGCAGAGGAAAGCAGAGCTGGAAGATGGAGAGAGATTAGGTCCTGATGACATCAGTTGAACCCCTGGATCCAGCCATGCCTGAAGCAGTACTACCTTTGAAATGATCATTTATGGAAGCCAATGATTTTCCTTTTCCTGTAAACCAGTTTAGTTTGGGTTTTTGTTGCAACTGAAGAGTCCTGACTAAAGCACCTCTCCAACGGACTACTCTTCCAAAACCAGGATCCCATGGTCATGCTTTGATAACCACCAACACTGCCTACCTGCTCCAGCCATTGTGCCCCTTCAGTTAGATTGGGTCCACTGCCAGCGCTGTCCCTCCATCTCTGATGCTGAGACTGGCCAGGCCACAGTAGGCCTGACTTTTCCCTTTCTGCAGGCTCTGACAGCTGAACAGCTGGCCACCCGTCCTGGGGACACCTCCTCCAGCACTTAGCCTGTGGCCCTCAGAGCTTCTGTGCACTGGGGCTGCTTCCCAGGTGGCTGGGAACGGGCCTGGAGTCCTCTTTTGCAAAGTCAGGCAGAAACAGGAAAGGCATTTCTTCCCTCTCTTTGCATTGTGCCCTCCCCTCTGCCCAGGCTTTCGCAGCCCTAGGGGTAGTTTCCTTCTAACTCGGCTGAAAATTGCCGGGGCTCGGTCTCTGCTGCCCTGAGTTGTCCTCTTGGGCTCCTCTAAGGAGTCGGCTCCTTCCTGAGTGAGGCCCGTGGACGGAGCATGTCTCTGCCCACGTCACTGTCCAGCCAAGGCTGGCACAGTCGCTGTGTTCATCCTCCTGCACAGATCACCTTCTGCTGCCTGTGAATCACCGCGGACGTGTTTGGAGGGATGCTCTGCAATGGTCATCGGCTCTGGGGCTGAGGACTCCCTGGCTTCCTCCAGGCGGCAGGGGACCTTCCCTCCAAAGGCTGCGTGTCCCCTGTGCAGATGCTCCTGGGCCAGAGGGGAAGGAGGGAAGGAAGTGGATGAAGCAGGCCTGGGGGAAGGTGGGGTAGGGCCCATCACCTGCCCAGAGGGGAAAGCGACTTCCCCGGCCGGCCAGGCGTCTCCATGTGGGCATCAGCCCAGCATTTGCACAGGTTATAATTTCTCAGGAGAAGCTGGGACTCCATGGTTTTATATAGAATTTCCCGCTTAAAAAAAAAAATGCCAGCAACAAAATAAAACAGTTTAAACTCCAGGAAGACCAAAACTCTCTCAGCCCACCCAGTGGATGAATAAAGTGACACGGTGTCAGGACACAAGGAGCAGGGTGGCCCAGTGGACAGACACCCGGCTGGGAACCCGGAACCCGGAGGCCTGGCGTCTGGCTCCAGCCTGGACGTTGTGTGACCTTGGGCAAATTATCGAGGCTCAGAACTCCCGGCTGTGTCTATACATTTCCGCAACCCCTGCAGCCGAGTCCTAAGATGGGCCTCATTACTCCCATTCCGAGAGGAGGAAACCTGCTCAGGAGGCAGCTGGACGGGGTCAGCACCGCTGCTCCCAGCACTGGGATTTCGGGGTCGCGCAGTCTTCACTGCTTCCCAATCTTCAGTGCTCTTCCCTTCCCCCGAGACACAGGGGTCCGAAAAGAGGGAGATTCAAAGGCTCAAGCACTAGGACCGATTCGCTCTTGGCACTGGCTTCGTCTTCCATTTCTGTTTCATTAATAGTGCTTCGTAGTGACGACGGTGACACACTGCAGTGCCTCCTTGCTTGTCCAAGGCCACATGCTCTGAGAAAGCCACCACAATTTGCAAGAAGCTTTGACCTTTAATAACGTCCTTATAAAAACAGAAAAGGGCAAGCTATTTGTATAGTCCCATTTTACAGATGGGAAAACAGAGTTCAAGCCAAGCTTAAATAACTTGCTCAGTCAACGTACATAGCAAAGAAATAGGTAAAACTCATTTGGCCCAAATTTTTGATCTTAAGGTCTGCGGTATGTGCCCCTCCCCTACGCAGCCCTGTCCCCACTGGTCTTTGCTGGGGCTTAGGAACCAACTTGCACGCAGAAACAGAACTTCTATTTTCCTGGCAATTGTTACCTGGCACCTGTGCTTTGCTCTCTCTCTCTGTTGAGTGCGCCAGGAGAGGGAAGGCCTGTGTTTGGCGAGAGCGGGTCTGACCTGCTGTGGGACTGTGGAAGTTTCTTCCCACTCTGGGCTTTGGTTCCCCATCTCCAAAGGTGGTGGGGGGGAGGGGCAGGGCTAGCCCAGCTCGCAGGAGGCAAATCAATCACGTATAAGTAATTGGCTCACAGTTAAATTTGAATCAGTCGCCAACTTTTACAAATCAGAAAATGTCACATAAAAATCTGGGTCTCCACTTTTCTCTTTCTTTTTCCCTTTTTCTTGAGACTGGATCTCGCTCTGTTGCCCAGGCTAGAATGCCATGGCATCATCATAGCTCACTGCAACTGCAAATCCCTGGGCTCAAGAAATCCTCCTGCCTCAGCCTCCCAAGTAGCTGGGACTACAGGTGTCACCACCACACCTGGCTAATTTTTCCATTATTTGTAGAGACGGCGTCTCACTCTTGCTCAGGCTGGTCTCTAACTCCTGGCTTCAAGCAATCCTCCCAGAGTGCGAGGATTCCAGGCGTGAGCCACTGCACCCAGCCAACTTTTCTTAGAGAATAATATGTGGCCCCTTCCCGCCATTTGGCTGGCAGTGAGCATTTCCACTGCCGCCATCCCTGCCTGCCACTCCCCTCAGTGACACTGCCTGCCTGGCCCTGTAGGCCCCTGGTTCAGTGTCCCCCAGGGGTCTGGCATCCAGCCTGCAGGGTCTCACTCACTCCATTCACCAGAAAGCAGCTCTTTTGTGAGGTTTTTCCAGCAACGCAGGTGTGCCTCAGTTCAAGACAGCCTGATGTATTTTTATTATTCTTACAGAAACTTTAACATAAAACCTAAAATGAGACAGAATCATGTAATGAACACATGTGCCCTTTACCCATTTCCAACAATCAGCAACTCGTGGCCACTCTCGTTTGGTCTGTGCACCCTCGAACCGCATTATTAATAGTTTAAAACAAGTAGGCAACCAGCATCGTATCATTTCATTTGGAGATGTTGCTGTGTGTCTCTGTAAAGGGTGAGGACTGGTTTTTCTTTATTATTTCTGTTTTTTTTTTTTTTTTTTTTTTTGAGCCAGAGTCTCACTCTGTCACCCGGGCTAGAGTGCCATGGCGTTAGCCTACCTCATAGCAACCTCAAACTCCTGGGCTCAGGCGATCCTCCTGCCTCAGCCTCCTGAGTAGCTGGGACTCCAGGCATGTGCCACCATGCCCGGCTAATTTTTTCTATATGTTTTTAGTTGGCCAATTAATTTCTTTCTATTTTTTAGTAGAGACGGGGTCTCATTCTTGCTCAGGCTGGTTTCCAACTCCTGACCTTGAGCGATCCTCCCGCCTCGGCCTCCCAGAGTGCAAGGATTACAGGCGCGAGCCACTGCGCCTGGCCAGGACTGTTTCTGTAAGCGCAACTGTGATACCGTCATCACACTCCTCGACAAACAATATTAATTCCTTACGCACACAGGGCCCCTTCAGTGTGAACACCGGCACGGATGTGTCACTGCCTTGCTTGTTTTCAGGACGGCCCAGCAGCCCCCAGCTTTGGAGTCTGGTCTCGGCCCCTTTATTTCTAGCTGTGTGACCTCAGGCTGGTTACTAAACCTCTGAGCCTGCTTCCTAGTTTGGCAAAGGGGCATGATCCTAAAATGAGTCTACCTCACAAGGCTCGTGTGACGGTCAAGTGATGGTCAGGTGGGAGGCGCATGTGTACAGCAATGTGTCAAATCACACGGAGTTAGCGGTGCGAGGAGCACCCCTGTTCCGCTTGAGCCAGACGAACTAACAGTATTTCCCTGCCACTCGGCGCCCATCCTGCTTTTCCTCAGCGTCTGCAACTTTTGCAGGAGGAGCAAAGGTGGCCGGGAGGTGACCCTTGGACCGAGCCATTCAGTGAACTGGGAGGGGGAGACAGAGATGGGTGGACCCACCTTCTCCAGCGCGGGGTGGGCTGGCTGACTTCTGGTCACGGTGGCGCCAGCTTCCAGGATCCTCCCTCTTAATCCTCCCTGGCCCTCTCTCTTCTATGGCTGGGGCCGTCCCAGTTAACACGGCACCCAGGGACTCTTTGGGGTGGGAGGGGCCCAGCCCCTTCACCGCGGATGCGTCTGAGTTCGTCACAGCCCCAAACGAGCGCTCATTTTGGTAGCTGGAGGGCTGTCCTTGCGTTGCGTCTCTGCTTGTCCAGGGGTTGACAAACGTGTGCCAGGAAAGCCGCCTGTTTCCCTCCGGTCTCCGGGGAGGCTTTGCCACCGGATCACGGCTGTTGGACCCAGCGGCCCTTCTCGCGGGGACTTCAGGAGGTTGATGCTGACCTACGGGGGTTGGTGCAAAACGATGAAATCTGTGGTCCTGGCTCTGTCGACTCTCTCCTCTCCTTGGCGGTGGTGGTTTTCTTCCCGAAAGCCCCCTGCAGAAGAATTTCTGGGTGGAAGGAAGAACCTGCAAGATTAAGGCCCGCAAGATCACAAGTGAAACTGAATTTATTGATATAAATACATTTATATATGTTCAAAAAAAAAAACGCTAAAACAAAAACAGCAGTCTAACTAGACTACTAGAGACATTTCATACCTTGCAAACCAGTAATGAAGGGTGTCGTGCCATTAATTTCCACGTACTAGTCACAGGAGAAATGTTTCAGGGTCATAGAGGCCAGTGCAGTTGTCCCCTGGTATCTGTGGGGACTTGGCTCCGGGAGCCCCAAAAACACCAAACTCCAAGGATGCTCAAGTCCCTGATATAAAATAGCCTCACGTTTGCACAGAACGTGCACGCGGCCTCCCATCTACTTTATTTTTATTTTGAAAATATTTGTTATTTTTTTAGGGACAGGGTCTCAATGCGTTGCCCAGGCCACAGTGCAGAGGCGATTCACAGGTGCATTCGTAGCGCACCTAGGACTCCCGGACTCAAGCGATCCTCCCGCCTCCGCCTCCCGAGTAGCCGGGACCACAGGCTTGAGCACGATAGGCTCTCGCCACCAGGCCCGGCAACTTTAAATCATCTCTAAGTGACTGATAACACCTAATACATTGTAAATGCTACTTAAATAGTTGTTACACTTCACTGTTTTTAAATATTTGGTTCTTTATTGTTGTAGTGCTATTTTTAATTTTTTTCAGTATTATTATTATTTTTAAAATATCTTCAACCCGAGGTTGGTTGGTGTGGAACTGTGGGCGCGGGCCTGTGATGTGGAGAGCTGGCTGTGGCTTCACATGTTTATCCCGCCACTCTGCAATGCCCCGGCGCCTGCGCATTCGTGCCCACAACGCATGGCAGGAAAAGTATGGCCCTGAAGCTCACAGACCTGAGTTTGAATTCCAGCTCCACTCCTGGGACCAGCTACTTCTTTGAGGTTCAGTCTTCTCATCTGCAAAATGGGAGAACAACTTTTTCTCAGGTTGCTGGGTAGATTAAACTAGACCATGACTTAGAGAGCTCTGCACAGGATGGGCAATTAATGAATGCAGGCCCTTCCTTCCTGTGCCCCCCACCCTCACTCGCTGGCTGCCTTCCCCGGATCCTCCTTCCGAAAGTCAGTGCCTTTCTGACTTAAGATACCTGAAAGCGATACAAGTAGATCTACCATTCGATCCAGCAATCCCACTACTGGGCATCTACCCAAAAGAACAAAAGACACTCTATAAAAAAAACACCTGTACTCGAATGTTTATAGCAGCACAATTCACAATTGCAAAGCTGTGGAAACAACCCAAGTGCCCATCAATACACGAGTGGATTAATAAAATGTGGTCTATGTATACCATGGAGTACTATTCAGCTATAAGAAGCAACGGTGATACAGCACCTCTTGTATTTTCCTGGATGGAGCTGAAACCCGTTCTACTAAGTGAAGTATCCCAAGAATGAATGGACAGGCACCACATGTACTCACCAGCCAATTGGTATTAGCTGATCAACACCTAAGTGGACACATAGGAACAGCATTTATCGGGTGTCGGGCAGACGGGAGTGGGGAGGAAGAGATGGGTATATACATACACAATGAGTGCAATGGGTACTGTCTGGGGAATGGTCAGGCTTGAGGCTCTGACTGGAGGGGGGCGGGGTCAAGGGCAATGTACATAACCTTAACATTTGTACCTCCATAATATGCTGAAAAAAAAAGAGTATTGAATTCTGAGATGACTATGGGGATTTTAATTTTCTTGACTACATTGGAGGTTCAGCCATTAGTGAGTTTGTGACTTAAAAAATATAGCACTTTCTCTTATAGGAAAGAAGTCCAGGGGTGAGCAGTTCAGGGCTCGTATAGTGGCTTTGCTGTGTCAGCCACAAGCTGTTCTATGCTGTTGATCTGCTAGATATGGCTTCTATTCCCCAAGGTCGTTTTCTGATCCAAGAATTCAGCAGAAACCCCCAGCCATCAAGTAGAAGAGGATAAAGGAAGGTAAAAAGGCAACCTCAAAAATGTCCCACACAACATTTTTGCCAACATATCTTTACCCAGACTTTAGGCATTTGGTCACCAAAACTGTAAAGCAGGCTGGAGAACTGTTCTGTTTTAGCCATGTGGCAATATGCCCAGTTGATAATTGGAGATCTTTCATTGAGAGCTCAATGGAAAATGAATGCTCAAGATAACAGCTCTCTATTCTCTGCTACCAGTTATTTTGGGCTTAAATTCATTCTCTTTGAATAATTATATGTGTTTTATTATTGTCCTTAAGCTTCTCTAGGGAGTTTTACTTATCATGTTCTTTTTCCTCAAATTATAAGCCTTTTTTCTTCTCACTAAAATTTGATCTTGTCTTAATAGTTCCAAATATTAATGTATTAAACATTTTGGTTTTGTAGGCTTTTGGTTTTGCACAAGCATAAGTGCAAAAAATAGATTATAAAATGTTTTCATCAATAAAATATGATAAGAATAATATAAACGGAAGTCTAAAATAACGAAACCTGTATGTGACAATGTCACATAAAATAGTTGATAATAGTACAAAGTAACACAAAAGAAAATTGTTGCCATCTTGAAAATTTATAGCTTCCAAAATATTTTAACCAACAAAAGAATTCTGTAATTTCCTTTTGTAACCCCTACATTCACAGAATTATGTCTCTTAATAGAATAATTCTGAAGACAATGTTGCTAAAATTTTATTCTAAAACCTGTGGCATAGCATAAAAATTACATCATTAAACTGAATGTTGTACAACATGCTTCAACCCTCTGCCAGTTGGTGTTGGGTTTTCTAAAGCTTTACAAACATCAAGAAGACAAAGTATAGCTTCTATTTCAAGAAGTATACTGACAGTAAGATGAATGTGAGTCTTTCTGAAAGAGTGCCAACTTGCAAGTGTTCTTAGTGGAGAGATAAAGTGACATAG
Organism: Lepilemur septentrionalis; assembly: GCA_963573855.1. NCBI lineage: Eukaryota > Metazoa > Chordata > Mammalia > Primates > Lepilemuridae > Lepilemur > Lepilemur septentrionalis. The sequence goes on along the minus strand of CAUYMX010000955.1, from coordinate 7,382 downwards.
TCATAGACTCACTTGCTGACTGTGTTGACAAATTTCAAGAAAGCTATGACCCACTTGCCCAATGCAGTAACTTTTTGGAAGAAAAAAATAGAGTGCATGATACAATTTTAGTAAATGTATTTTATTTATTTTTCTGGGATACAAGGTTTTTTTGTTAGTGGTTGTTACTTAATCTCTTGGTAGTACTTGTTTCAGCCTCCTGTCCAAGTTGATCAACAATAGAAACCATTTCTCTTCCTTTGTTTCTCAGTATAGTTCAAATTTTTGAATTATCACATTATCCACAAATTCTTAAATGGTAGGTGCCCTTATTACCAAAGAAATTGATTTGCTCTTTCTTCCATCTATCAATAGTAACAATAAGGCAGTTCAACCCATCTAACAGTGCTTGGATTATTTCCACCAAGAATTGGTTATGGGTTGGGATGTGAGAAAGAGGGTAAGTGGTTGACTGTGTGAAATACAGAACAGTCTATAATAAACTATCTAGAAATGAATTAACCCTACTTATTGTATTTAAGTTATACAATATTTTGACATATACATCGTGAAATGATTGCTACACGCAAGCAAATTACCATACCCATCTCCTCATATAGTTACCTTTTTATTTTTATTTTTTTATTTTTTTGCAGTAAGAACACCTGAAATCTACTCTCAGGGAAGGAAGAGAAGGGAGATGGGAAAATGTTGGTCAAAGGGTGCAAAGTTGCAGTTATTAATATGTTAGATAAAAAGAGATCTAATGTATAGCATGATGACTGACTATATTAGCCATAATTCTAACCAAGATTATACTGTACTCTGCTTCTCTGACAGGAATATTAGAAAAGAGGATAATAGGCATGCAGCAGAAACTCGGATACATTTATAAGCTTGATCTAGGATATTCAGCATTGTCTCATATATTTTCATTATTATAGTTTCATACATATGCAGGACCACAGAATTTTATTAATATAAATCCTTGGTTCTTGATATGTTTCATCATTGTCCTATACATGGCCCACTTTTTAAAAAAATGTAATTAATTTTTTTCCAAGAATGTAATAGGCAACATAAACTCATCAACCATAACAAAAGTTTGGATCCTGAAAATAATTTACGTCTAACCACATCCTCCCATTCTTTAACTAACCTATCCTCCTGCCTTCCCTCAACATCATCATAAATCCCATATTCATCATTTGTTTTCCTTTTTACATTGATTTCCTACCTCTGCATTTGTTCTAAAAGATAATTTAGTTCATTTGTTGAATTTTATGGAAAAAAGTATCAGGGTATATTTAATCCTTGGGGTTTGTATTTTCCATGTATTGTTATATTTTATATATGTTGCACAATGGTTCATTTCTTTTGACCACTCTTTTATGTGACTAGGCTACAATTCATCTTTCCCTTGATGGACATTTTGGATAATTCTGTTATGAACATTCTTGTATATGTCCCCTGCTGTACATGTACAAGTGAAATTGTTGGGTCATAGAGAATATGCTTTTTCAATGATAGAAGGAAATTTTGAATTTCTTTCCAAAGCACTTGTACAAATTTACATTTCTAGCAGCAATGTATAAACTATCAATCATGTGGATATACAACATCTCCAATATGAAGTTACTGTCAGACTTTTTTATTTTTGTAATCAAAAAGGTATAAAATGGTACTTTCATGTAGGCTTTGTTTACATTTTTGCGATCAACTTACTTTCAACATCTCTATATGTTCATTAATCATTCTTATTCCCTCTTCTGCAAAATGCCTGCACGTGACTCTTGCCCATTGTTTAGTGCTATAGTCCCCAATCCCTTGGCTACTGCACTATCTCATGTGTTTTCCCTATACCCTTCCCACACCTTTCTACATATTCTCTTTAGTAAACTATTTCTCAAGTAACCCAGTGTGAATGCTCCATCTGTTTCTTGCTTTGACCCTCACTGACAAACCAGTCCTACACTAGACATTTCAATTACCTGAGTAGGTAGATCCCTGTTTTGTTTCATTCAAAGTAGTGCATATTGTGTTCTCTAGCACTTGTAACAGAAAGTGTCCTAATACTGTGGTCCCCAAACCCCAGGACCGCAGACCTGCACTGGTCCATGGCCTGTTATTAAGTAGGCTGCGCAGCAGGAGATGTGCAGCCTGACAAGCAAAGCTTCATCTGTATTTACAGCTGCTCCCCGTCACTCACATCACCGCCTGAGCTCCACCTCCTCATATCAGTGGTGGCATTAGATTCTCAAAGGAGTACAAGCCCTACTGGAAACTGCACGTGGGAGGGATCTAGTTTGCACGCTTCTTATGAGAATCTAATGCCTAATGATCTGAGGTTGAACGGATGTGATGATGCTAGTGCTAGGGAATGGCTGCAACTATAGATTATCATTAGCAAAGAGGTTTGCACAATACATGTAATGTGCTTGAACCATCCTCCCCGACTCTACTCTGTCTGTGTAAAAATTGTTTTCCATGAAACCAGTTCCCAGTGCCAAAAGGGTTGGGAATTTAGTGGGTTGTTAGTACTCTCCCTAATGATTTATAGGTGTTTTCTATATATTCTTAGATTTATTTTTGGGGGTTGGTGTGTGTGTTTGTGTGTGTGTGTGTGTGTGTTTGTCAGCATAAGCACAAAAATTTTCTCATTTGTAATTGTATCATAAAATGATCATGATGCAATGATCAAAGCTCAAAAAGGAACTAAACTACTAACTGGGATACCTTTTCCTCTTTCATCAGTCTTAAAGAAACCATTGCCACATCAAATACTGTGGTACTGTATATTTCATTTCCCTGAGAGATAATCAAAAAAAGATTAGTGCTATAATAACTAGAAATCAATTATTGCCAGCTGCCAACTCAAGCACAAAACATGTACAAATACTCAAAATATCCATGATTGGATCCATAGTTTAATAATATAAGCATTGTTACACTAACTCATACAGTGACAACTTTGCCCTAAATATAACACCTTTGGAAAAGAGATATGTTTATCACTTCTATAACACAATAGAACATTGCCTTTATCACTGCTTGTTATGAAAATTATATCCTCTGAAGTATACAACCACATAGAGCAAAATTTGAAAACAGCATTGATGATTTTTGTGCCATTTACATTAACCATAGCAATATGTTGAGTTTGGATTTGGATATCAAAATGTAATTGATACTATCTTAAATATTTCTCCTGAGCCATTAAATTTTTGGTCTTTTGAGAACTACTCACTATTCAGTGAAAAAAGTCTATTCTTGCTTTCTTTTGTTTGAAAATAATATGTCTCCCTTTGGGAATGCAAATGGAAAAATATTTTATGAAGACCTCTCTGCCTTTCCTGATAGAGTTGAGAATGCTCATCATTGAGTTACTTCTATATCTTACTCAAGCTCCTATTATTACAATTTACTGTTAGAATATACTTGCTTAGATGTGTGCCTCCTACACTGGATTGTCTCTTGAACTCTGTAAAGACAGGAATAATAGTACATACTTGTTTCTCCAATTCCCAGAAAAATTCATGACACATAGTAAATGCTTATTTATGTGACTCCTTGACTAACCAAAGAAATGTTTATCTGCTATGTTACAATTGGATTTGTTTTCAGCATTCTAATATATATAATGCTGACATACTTTGTTCATATTAATAGGAATAATTTCTCATGATCAGAGTTCCCTCTATTATATCCAATTATATAACTAATCTATGTTGATAGGAAGGATCATGCCACCTAGGGTTGGAAGAGCGTTATGTGCCATGATTGGGCTTACTAACCTTCGTGAAAGTATAGCAATTTTTGAATTGATGAATCTTGTAATGGTTTCTAATATCATTGTAACTGGGAAGATTTCTCTTCAACTGTTATACTTTAGAATTTGTTACTCTTGCAATATTTATTGTGCATAGGCTAAGTCAACAAAATGCCGGGCCTAAAAATGATGATATATTTAATTACATAGAGGACTACTAATGATTTTACACATTTGGTGAGGCAGAATGATATATTGTAGGTAGAATTTTTCAAAACCTGAGTAGAATCTGTGTAAGATATGCCGATTTTGCTTTTAATTAACCCTGTCAAGATCCGAACAGTTAAATTAATTAGTTTCTTCTTTTTTTAAAGTGTCCATATATCTGTTCTTCTCTAGCAATAATTTAATTACAATCCATTTCTAATTGCCTTTCCATTTCTTTTTTAGCTGTGTGGGCTCTCTCCACCTCCAGTATAGCTACATGCAGAAAATCAGCTTCAGTTGTAAAGAGATTTTAATTTGTTAGTTCATTGAATTACATTATCAAAACACTTTTAAATGTGACTTCATGACTACCTTTGGAAAATTCTGAGAAATCATAGAGGACCTGTAAGAGATTAAGAAGCGAAATTAGCAAATGTTTTGCTTTGCCAAAAGGCAGCAAGGATGAATCTTGATAAATACAAGTTAGTCAAGAGAGGACCCAACCATAGAAAAAATAGATATTTTTTTCCAATGATTTTAAAGAAAATTTAGAAAGTTTAAGAAGTACTAAGAGTCTGCATATATTATCTAAGAATGGGTTAACATATACTTGTAAGAGAGTATATAGTAATAAACAGAAGAGGCTGGTATATCAGATGGAAATAATAAAAGTATATTTTACTTTTTTTATTTTTTATTTGAGACAAGAGTCTGACTCTGTCACCTGGGCTAGAGTGCAGTGGCATCATCACAGCTCACTGCAACCTCAAACTCCTGGGCTAATGCAATCTGCCTGCCTCAGCCCCCTGAGTAGCTGGGACAACAGGTGCACCTCACCATACCCAGCTAATTTTTTAAATTTTTGTAGAGAGAGGATTGTGCTATGTTGCTCATGCTGGTCTCGAACTCCTGGGCTGAAGCAATCCTCCTGCCTCTGCCTCCCAAAGTGCTAGGATTACAAGTTTGAGCCATCACACTCAGCAGTATATTTCACTTTCAAAAAAGCAATGCCAATGACTTTCTTTGGGATAAAATGGTGAAATTTTGTCTGGATTCAAAACTGGTAGCATCAATATACTCAATGTGTTTTAACAACCTAATGTCAAATTGATCAGAGGGCTCTAGTGAATAGACTTGAGTCGCTGTCTTTGGCTTTCTTTTTTCTTCAGATTCCATCAATGTCCTAGGTAAAAAAACGTATGAAGGATGCAGATGACACAAAGCCGAAAGACATTGCTAATAAAAACAAAGATAGAATCTAGAATGAAATGATTTGGTGATCTCTTCATTCCTGTTGAATTTCAGTCCAGCCTGTATGCTAAAAACATCAAATACATAGGGAAGAAACGCCTTGGCAAGTCTTTCACTGGAGGGGACATCTGTGTTTACTCTGGTGATGTGATATGGTTACAACACATTTAATATAGTCTTAAATTGCTGTAAAAGGATCATGGATTCAGGTTTACATGAAGCAATAGCTAGAGAAAACATGCTGCTACTCAGACCACATTGGAATTATTTTGTTAAATTATTTGCTGTATTTTTGGATGTATAGTGTCAAAATAGAACTGTGCAGAGGAAGCCAACCAGCACTGCATGAGAATCTAAATATCATGTCATAGATGGAATGATTGAAAAGTCTCATTCAGCATTACAAAGTATATGACATATACTAATTTTCCAAAATATGAATAGGCCTTATGTTTAAAAATAAAGAATGTAAGGATTCCATGGTACAATAATGTTTAAGAACATGACGTTACTAAAATGAAAATGTTGCTTTACTATAGGAAATCTGAAATTTTTGCTAAGATGCTTGGTAACTTTTTAGGAAGTTTATAGAATGTAGTATTTTCCCAAGTTATTGGACCACAGAATACCCTTTCAAAAACCCTGTTCAGTGTACATATATATATATATACTATAAGAATAAATGATATTTATAATGGAAGTGGCAAGTTTGTTCTACACCTTGTAGCAAGAAGAGAATCAGCCAATTTTAGATTCAATATAAGAAAAACAAAAGATACCCTTATAATTTTATTCAAAAAGACTTAACCACTATGTGTAGGTAGTATGTAAGGAGAGTCCATACCCAGCTGAAAAATTGGATGACATGACCTTTGAAGTCAATGTCAACACTCTCAAATTGATGAAATTTGTTCCAGAAAGCACTACCCAGTGCCATCTGTAAGGGAGGCCTCCAGAGATCCTGTGCTCCTGGATTTAAGAAGGCATCAAGACATGTGAATTCTTCTTCCAAAATATGGGTGTTTGTCCTCCCAAACCTCTTGTTTAAAGTTAATCCCAAATATTGGAGGTGGGGCTTAATGGGAGGTGTTTTGGTCATGGGGGCAGAAACTTCAGGAATGGCTTGGTGCTGTCTTCAAGGTAATTGTTCCTCTACTAGTTCCCTTAAGAGCTGGCTGTTTAAAAAAGCCTGGCACCCACTCCATTCTCACTTGCTCTCTTGCCATGTGATCTCTACATATACTGGCTCCCCTTTACCTTCCACTATGAGTGGAAGCCTCCTGAGGTCTTCATCAGATGCAAATGCTGGTGCCATGCTTCTTGTACAGCCTAGAGAACCATGAGATAAATAAACTTCTTTTCTTTATAAATTACCCAGCCTCAGATATTCCCTTTTAGCAACACAGAATGCATTGAGACAATTGCTTTTATTATGACCCTGTAATCTGTTACCATAATTTCTCTAGTAAATTCTATTAATGGTAGTGTCTTCCAAACTGCTCTTAAGTTTACACTCTTGCTTCTTCTCCCTCATCTCCTCTTATTGCACGCCATCCTTTCTACACACAATAATCAGTGTGTGTAGTGAAAACTCTAAACTACATTACACCACATCTATTCCTCCTACACTAACCTCCAGCTATACTAGCCTTCATTTTTTTCCTAGATTTTGTTAGGTTCTTATTCCTCTGCCTGGAGTAATACTCCCTATGATGTTCTTATGTCTCCTTCACTTCACTCAGACCTATGCTAAATGTCACTTCCCCAGAGAGGCTTTTCTGATCTACTCTCTAAATAGCAAACTTGCCCCCTTGAAAACTTCCTTATATTCCCCACTCCCAAGCCCAGGCCAGACTCTGATTTTATTGTTATTTTTTAAATATATATTTGACATGCTTTTGGCTTTACTTCCTACAGTGGAATATAAGCTCAAAAGGTCAGGGACTTTTCAGGGAAAAGAATCTCTTTTCAATAAATGGTGCTGGGAAAACTGGATAGCTACATGCAGAAGAATGAAACTGGATCCCCATCTCTTGCCTCTCACAAAAATTAATTCAAGATGTATAACAGACTTAAATCTAAGGCATGAAACCTTAAGAATTCTAGAAGAAGATGTTGGGATTACCCTTTCAGACATCAGCCTAGGCAAAGAATTTTTGAAGAAGACCCCCAAAGC
>CAUYMX010000948.1:0-15862 GCA_963573855.1 Lepilemur septentrionalis | reverse complement strand
AATGCTGGGTGAATCATTTCCTTTAGTCGAGGACAATTCTCATAGAAGGATAGAACTACGGATAGAACTAGTAATAGTTATAAGGATAGAACTACTAACAGCCAAAACTCAAGCAGCAGAAAGCTGGAGGTGCTGGCCTGGCAAAAGAGATCTGGGTGGAACAACAATAGTGTCTACTACTCACTCCCATTGCCTAATAATGAGGTGCCAAGACAGTTCAGGGGGTCCGGGACAGCCCTTTGTACCAACTGCTTTAGCACCCTGATGTGATACATATAAGACACACTTCTGTCTCCACTTCTCACCTCCATCCTTCAGACTGTTCATATCCTCCCTGAACACTCTTCCTACCTTATACACTAAGTGGTCAGTTGATTTAAGTAAGACTGGGAAAAATATCCTTTTAATCACACTTGTTTCCCAAAATAATAATAATAATAATTCTATAGGGCAATCCAAGGTGGTAATTCTGCTGATTAACTTGGTTTTCATTGGATTATTTCCTTTATTAGGAAGTGGGGAGTGATGGAAGTCATATGGCTAGCAGGGTTCAGGGCTCCTTCCTCATGGTTCCCATTGAACTGAACTGTGCAGCACCACTGAAACATCAAGCCATCGCAGACACCCACACCGCCACAGGCAAACTTTCCCACTCCTGAGGTAGGCTGTTTTCTTGTCCCTTGGTTTATTTCTAGCATTCCATGTTGGATTCCAAGACAAATGCTCCAGTCACAGTAACTATTCAGTAACACAAAGAAAATGACAGATAAAACACATTTTGTTTGCTGAACAGCATATTGGAGAAAATCAATAGAAACTGGAAAAACAGCAGGTGTGTCTTCTCTACTCTCATTCACCTCAATGTGGCCCGGTACACCAGTGGTCACCAGAGCTGGATGCAGACTCCAGGAGAGGAAGCTGGCCTTTGAGTAGTGAGGATTTTTGAGTTGTACGATGGGAGAAGAGCCAGTTCTCCCACTAGCTTGATTGTCAGACAGAAGTTGAGGCCTGGGGACTGCAGCTTATCCAGCCTAACAGAGACTCTTATCTGGACCAGGTCTACCGCCCCAGCATTCACAGTGAGAGGGCACGAGCTGGAGTACAGTCTGTGCGGTGCAGCTTTCATGAGATGGTGGGAAGGTGACCTGATTCCTTGCCTCATTTCACTACCGCTTATAATATTTTGCTATCCCATAGGCTGTCAGAAGAGGCCTATATTAGGGAATCGGGCCTGAACAAGTTAAATCTTACTTTCATTTTCATATGGTAAAATTGGGATATTTTTAAGAATGTGATCTCTCTCTTCCTCAAAGAAGAAACTTAGAGTCATAAAATACAGCCGGAAGGACTTCAGCAATCATCCAGTCCAACATCCACATAGCATAGTTAAAACAGAACTTGCAGTGGAGATAAAATACACATTTTATCATATTCTAAAGGACTATGTGTCAGTTCAGGTCCTCTGCAAAGCAGATGGCAAGATGTGATTAGAGCTGCAAGAGGTTTTTTTTGGCCGGGGCAGGGGGTGGGCAGATGCTTGCCAAGGATAAAGGGGAACAAGCAGGAACACGCAGGACAAACATACAAACCATCATGCAGGTCTGACACGTGTGAAATGAGAAAGGTAAAGAAAGATTGGACGGGAAGAACCTCATACTCCAGTGCGTTTCTAAGTAATTTCCAGCCAGGATGGTAGGATGCGCTCAAGCAACCATTGTTGCTGTAGGTAGATTTAGCAAATAAAAATATTGGATGCCTAGTTAAATTTGAATTTCAAATCAACAAGAAATAATTTTTATGTAAGTATTAATATTATACATACACAAAATTACTAATTTTTTCCTGAATTTTATCTGGCAAACTGAATTATAGGAATTCCCTGTGAGGTAAGAATGAATGGACTAGCACTAGTACCCCACTGTGCTTAGTCATTGCCTGAGAATAACCAGAGTACAGCCTTGATGCAAACATTGTAGTTGAAGAGGTAGCAGATGGGGCTGACAGTCAACTATGCCCCTCACAGTGGGTGATCCTGAAGATTGGAGTAGCATGATTGCATGGCTGCCCAGACTTGCTAGAGAACACATGCAAAGTCTTGGAGCTCTTCATAATCATTCCCTAAAGTTTACAGACACCTAGTGGTCTAGTGCCTGATCCTTGCCTGAAAAACCCAGAGGGCCAGGGATAGGTCCCCACCTGCTACTGGGTGGATCAGAAAGGACCTGGCTGCTGCGAACAACCTGCACTCACAGCATTTGGCCTGGCAAAAAAAAAATGCATGGGTATTTTTCTTGAACCAAGAGAAGGCTAAAAACAAGAAAGATGCCAGTGTAGACCAGTACTTCTATCATCTCTGTCTGATACCATGACTGAACATGAAATAGACAGAGGACATCATTACATGAATAAGGCTCATTGTTCTCAACAACAAGCTAGAGATGCATCACTTGAATAAGGAGGCACAGATGAGAGGTCCCAGGATTGAGGTATCACCAAAACCAAATAAAAGCCCCCCGTAAGTCGATTTGCTGCGGGAACAGCTGACCCTACGTCTCAATGGTTTACAATAAGAAAATGTATTTCTTGTTCTTGCCACATCATGGCTGTACAGTATTTTAATTGCAGCTTGGATAGACTTTAAGACTTCGAAAGGTATTGTATCCATGTGTCTTTTAATTTCAGAATCCAGATTGGTAAAGAAGAAACACTGAGAGTGTGCTACTCTCATTGGCAGACAGCAAAGTCTTAAGGATTGAAGCCTCTTCTCAGGATTGCCACATCTGCCCTTTCTAATGGTTAAAGCCAGCAGTGTGGCCAAGCCCAAAGCCATGGGGAGGAAGTGCCTCTTGGGAGGCACTAGTAAGTCGCAGGTAAATAGTCCTGCCCCAAGAAAGAGACACGTATTTTGAAATTCTTATAGGTTGAATTGTGTCCCTCATCTCCAAATGGTGCTGTATTAGAGTCTTGACCCCAGTACCTTAGAACATGCTCTTATTTTGAAATAGGGTCTTTACAGACATAATCAAATTAAAATGCGGTCCTTAGTGAGTGCTCTAATCCAATATGACTACTATCCTTACGAAAAATGGAAATTTAGACACAGAGACGCATACATGAGAATGCTGGGTGAAGATGCAGATCTTCAAGGGAAGGATCAGGATGATGTGTCTACAATCCAGGGAATGCCGGTGACTGCCAGAGAACTGCTGGAAGCCTGGAAAGGAGCCTAGAGCAGGTTCTCTCTCTCAGTGCCTGAGCAAGAAACAACTCTGTGGACACCTTGATCTCAGACTTCTAGCTTCCTGAACTATAAGAGAATAAATTTCAGTTTGTGACATTTTGTTGCAGCAGCCCTAACAAACCAGGACAGGAATAGTAATCTAATTTATCACAAGTGACCAGGAGAAAATGTTACCTTTAAACATCTGCCAAGTCCAGAGTCCCTCAGGCAGATCCCCGCTGCCATCCACGACAAGGACGCCCCCTTTCCTCCTCTGACACGCCACTCTGCAGGGCTCGGTGATGATGCCACTGCTGGTCTAAACTGGAGCTGAAGGAAGCCCCTAATTTACGTCAGATTTAGAGTTTTGTTTATATATAACAATGGAGAATTTGTTACAGAATTAAGAGACTATGTTTTGTGACTTAAAGTGACCTGAAGTCTTCACAATACCTATTGTAGTCGGAGAAGTCATGGGCTCTCCTGAAGTGTTCTGTCAGGGTCAGGGAAAATTAGGCCTCAGAGCACTTTTAAGGAGACGATGGGAGACCAAAGTAAAGTAGCTACAATTATATTCAAGAGTTGTGCTTGTTTGAAGAAACGCACACTCATTTTACAAATGAAGAAACTTGGACTTGGGGAATGTAAATGAGTTGCTTAAGGTCAAACAACTGATTAGTGGCAAAACTGGGACTGGGTCCAGATTCTTCCCAGTCCTCGTTTAGCTTCCACTAAACTCTGCTGACTTATCTTGTAGACTGAAGAATTATTTTTAGACTATCAGCAGTGCTTTATTTTTTCATGCAGCCACACTGGAAAACAGTTGGACAGTTCCTCAAAATGTTAAACACAGAATAAACACATGACCCAGCAATTCTACTCTTTGTTGTATATTCAAGAGAAATGAAAACATATGTTCACAAAAACTTGTATACAACTATTCATAGCAGCATTACTCATAATAGCAAAAGAGTAGAACCAATCCAAGTGTCCATGAAATTATGAACAGATAAACAAAATGTGGTATACCTCACAATGGAATATTATCCAGCATTAGGAAGTAATAAAATGCTGATACATGCTATATGGATGATCCTCAAAAACATTACACTAAGTGCAAAGACAGGTCACTGAAAGCCACACATTACATGCTACTATTTATCTGAAATGTCCAGAATAAGCAAATATATAGATACAGAAAGTAGACTAGAGATTGCCTATTATGGCAAAAAATGTGGGTAACACAATGAATGATTTCTAATAGGCATAGGGTTTCCTTCTAGAGTGGTTAAAACATTCTGAAGTTACTGATGATGGTTGTACAACTCTATGGATATACTCAAAACCATTCAATTGTATAATTTAAATTGATGAATTTTACAGTGCATAAAATATATCTCAATAAAAATAAAAAAATACATTTTTACCTAAAGCAAAATTATTCTATATTTTAACATGTTAGTTTTATCAAGCAAAAAGAAACATTTAGTTTTTTTACTAATTTAAATATTCTCACAATTTTCTCCCTTTTGGTCTGAACTTTGGGCAAAACCTTAGAACATACTCAGCAGAAAGTGTGCCATCTGGTTCAAAGATTTTGAAACTACAAACACCAAAAATGACGCTTATCAGGAAGAAATTGCAATGAGCTTTTCACAGTAAAGCCAGTATTTGCACTGCCCTAACAAATTGTAGGGAACCTGAATTTATTTCCTGTCCTCTTTACTAAATCAGAAGCTCATACATTCATGTTTCATAACTTAGTCCTGAACAACCTTACTCTCAGCAGATATCATTCATGCATTAAGACTTAAAATGTGGTACTTTAACACTGGATGAAATAATGACCTTTAGATACCCAAAAGAATGTGGAATGGTAATTCTGTCTCTATTCCTTTTTCCAAACACTGTTACAACCACACACGAGGATACTATATAATCTTAAGTGTAATTTTCAAAATATCATATCCATTTCTTAATCAAGTTATGAAGATTAACTCTTCTTTTTGTAATTTGATGTAGCTATAGATACAAAATATGATTAACATAAAAAATATGATTAAATAAATCACAATATTTCATGTTTTACAAAATGTAACTACAAAATTTAATCATTGGTGATATTTTAACCTTGTAATGAGACTTTAATGGTTTTTATTTATTTTTTTAGTGTCTCTGTTACAAACACAATTAAGGATAAGGTCACCCATGAAAAGCCTTTAAATGATTTTGCAGGAAATCTTAGAAACAAAAGAACATATGATATACAGAAGGTAATTGACGAATTGGACTTGGATGCTATTCTAAAATCAATAGAGATAATATAAATAACATTACTAATCCAAAATACTTCACATTGTTATTGCAAAGATAGTTTTGCCTTCAATCTATTTGACCCTAATTTACCTTTAGGCATCACTGATTATTTTTACCTTGGTGAAAGTCTTGTTTCTCTTGGTTCTATAATCTTATACTACCTTTTTTTTAAGAATGCACTTTTCTCTGCTTTTACTTTCATTTTTTTTCCTTACATTTTCTCTCTACACCATGAAAATTAGAGCTTTCTAATACTTGAACCTTTTTTCTTATTTCAAAGTATTATGGACGTACAAATATTTTTGGTTACATGGATCGCTTTTATAATGCTTAAGTCATGGTTATAAATGTGCCTGTCACCCAGATAATGTTCATTGTACCTGTTAAGTAGGTTATTGCTCACTCCCTCCTCCCCTTCTTACCTGCTTGATTTCTGTTGAGTTTTACTTCCCTCTATGCACATGTGTGCTTATCAGTTAGTTAGTTCCAATTTAATGGTGAGTACATGTGGTGGTTGTTTTTCTATTCTTTAGATACATCACTTAGGATAATGGTCTTAAGTTCCATCAGAATTGTTGCAAAAGGCAGTAAATCACCCTTTTCATGGCTGAGTAGTACTCTATGGTGTACATATAGCACATTTTGTTAATCTACTCATGAATTTATGGGCACTTGAGTTGATCCAGCTCTTTGCAATTGTGAATTTTTCTGCAGTAAACATTTGAGTACAGGTATCTTTTTGAAGAAGTGATTTCTTTTCCTTTGGGTAATATCCGGTACTGGGCTTGCTAGATCAAATTGTAGGTCTCCTTTTAGTTCTTTGAAGTGTCTCTGTACTGTTTTCCATAGAGGTTGTACTAATTTTCAGTGCCACCAACAGTGTAGAAGTGTTCCTTTCTCTCTACATCCATACAAGCATCTATCATTTTTGGACTTTGTAATAAAAGCCACTCTAACAGGAGTAAGGTAATATCTCATTGTGGTTTTAATTCTCATTTCCCTGATGATGAGTAACACTGAGCATTTTTTCATATGTTTCTTGGCCATTTGTCTATCTTCTTTTGAAAAGCTTCTGTTCATGACTTTTGCCCACTTTTAGATAAGGTTGTTTAATTTTCTTCTTGCTAATTTCCTTGAGTTCTTTGTAGATTCTGGCTATTAGTCTTATATCAGATGTATAGCTTATGAATAATTTCTCCCATTCTATAGGTTGTCTATTTGCTCTATTAATTATTTCCTTGGCTGTGCAGAAGCTTTTTAAAATACGATTTATTTATTTTTGTGTTGCTGTGATTGCCACTGGGGTCTTCTTTATAAATTCTTTGCCTAAGCCAATATCTAGAAGAGTTTTTTCCAATATTTTCTTCTACTATTCTTATGGTTTCATGCCTTATATTTAAGTTTTTTTATCCACCTTGAGTTAATTTTGGGGAGTGGTAAGAGATACGGATCCTGTTTCAGTCTTGTGCATTTGGCTATTCACTTTTCCCAGCACCATTTATTGAATAGGGCTTCTTTTGTTTTCTGCTTTGTCAAAGATCAGATGCCTATATGAGGGTTGTTTTATAACTGGGTTTTCCATTCTGTTCCATTGGTCTATGTCTCTATTTTTGTTCCAGTGCCATGGTGCTTTGGTTACTATAGCCTTGTAGTATACTTTGAAGTCTGGTAATCTGATGCCTTCAGATTTGTTCCTTTTGTTTGGATTGCTTTGGCTACTTAGGCTTTTTTCTGTTTGAAATGAGGCATAGAATTATTTTTTCTAGATCTGTGAAATATGATGCTGGTATTTTCATGGTGATGGCATCAAATTGGTAAATCACTTTAGGAAGTATGGACATTTTAACAATGTTGATTCTACTAATTCATGAGCAAGATATGTTTTTCCATTTGTTGGTAACATCTGTGATTTCTATCCTCAGTGCTTTGTAATTCTCTTTGTAGAGATTTTTCACCTCCTTAATTAAGCATATTCCTAGGTATTTTATTAATATTTTCTTTGTTGCCATTTTAAATGGTACTGATTCTTCAATTTGACTCTCAGCTTGACTATTATTGGTGTATAGGAATGCTACTGATTTGTGTACATTGATTTTGAACTCTGAAACTTTGTTGAATTTATTTGTCAATCCTGGGAGTCTCTTGGTGGAATCTTTGGGGTGTTCTAGGTATAAGATCATATCATCAGCAAAAAGTGATAGTTTGACCTCCTCTTTTCCAATTTGGACCCTTAATATCTTTCTATTGCCTGATTGCTTTGGCTAGGACTTCCAGCACTATGTTGAATAGAAGTGGTGACAATGGACACCATTGTCTTGTTCATAATTTAGTCCACAAATTATAGCTCAACAAATCCAAAAAATTAGAAATGATATCGTGTATCCTCTAAGATCATGTGGAATAAAATTAGAAATTTTAGAAACACTAAGAGAAACAACCAATTTTACACAAAGTCATGGAAATTAAACAACCTCTTGCTGTATGATTATTGGATCAATGATGAAATTAAGATGGAAATCAAAAGATTTCTTGAACTGAATGACAAAGGAGACACAAGCTATCAAAATCTGTGGTGATTCAGCAAAGGGAGTACTAAGGGAAAATTTATAACCTGAAATGCCTACAATAAAAAGACAGAAAGATTACAAATTAACAATCTAATGACACATATCAAGGAACTAAAAAAGGAAGAGCAAATAAAACCCAAATCCAGCAGAAGTAAAGAAATAACAAAGGTCATAGCAGAACTAAATAAAATGAAAACAAGAAAATAATACAGAAGATCAATGAAAGAAAAAGTTGGTCCTTTGAAAAAATAAATAAAATTGATAGATTTCTTGCTACATTAACCAGGAATATAAGAGAAAGACCCCCAATAAAAACTCAATCAGAAATGGAAAAGGAGGTATTATAACTGATACCACAGAAATGCAAAATATTATCCATGAATACTATGAAAATGTCTATGCACATAAACTAAAAAATTAGAGGAAATGAACAAATTCCTGGAATCACACAACCTCCCAAGATTCAATCAGGAAGAAATAGGAAAACTGGACATACCAATAATGAGCAATGAGATTGAAGCAGCAATAAAAATTTTCCAAACAAAAAGAAGCCCCAAACCAGATGAATTCCCAGCTGAATTTTATCAGACCTATAAAGAAGAGTTGGTATTCATACTGCAGAAATTATTCTATAGCATCAGTAAGTAGGGAATCCCCCCCAACTCATTCTGCAAAGCCAGTATCACCTTGATACAAAAACCAGGAAAGGACACTACAAAAAAAGAGAAAACCACTGAACAATATCCTTTATAAATATAGGTGCAAAAATCCTCAATAAAATACTAGCAAATCAAATTCAATAGCACATCAAAAAAGTAATCCACCCTGACCAAATGGGCTTCATCCCAGGGATACAAGGATGATGCAACATACGTATATGGATAAATGTGATTCACCACATAAACAGAAGGAAAAACAAAGATCATATGATTATTTCAATAGATGCAGAAAAAGCTTTTGACAAAATTCATCACCTTTCATGATAAAAATCCTTAGCAAACTAGGCATAGAAGAACACAAATCAAAATTTTAAAAGCCATATATGACAAACCCACAGCCAATGTCTTACTGAATGGGGAAAAGCTGAAAGCATTCCCACTATGAACTAATACTGAAATCTTTAAGAGAGCAATCTCTCTCTCTCTCTCTCTCTCTCTCTCTCTCTCTGTCTCTCATGATATCTTGAGCTCTCTCTTTAAGCAAGAAGTCCTCAGAGTATAAGAAAAGGAAAACAATAGATAAAAAAAGAACAAAACCATAAGGGGGAATAAGAGAAATATGAATTTGTGACATTTTATAATATGGTAAAAAATAAAATACTAAAATATTAAAAATAGCATTTTATACTGATATCATTTAAGAAGGTCATAATAAATGGAAGTACCATGGTTTGAGGATTGCAACATGAGCTTTGCCTTTGATAGCCCTGGAGTTAAATTCTAATCCTGTGACGCATGTAAAATTCAGATAAATGCTTATTAGGATTCTGTGTGTATGTGTGTGTATATGGTGTTGGTTTAAAGCAATAGTGATATCATATCTAGTCCCAGAACTCACAGCTAAAATTCACAGCTGACAACAAAAGGTATTAGGCAATGTATTCTATGTCTAGTGAATTATTATTTGGGCACAGCCCTTACAGCACTTGTAGAGATGTATCATTTGAGTAGAACTAACAATAACACTCACCCCTGACACACACACACATACCTCCCCACTCACTTCGAATCATGGTCCTGAGACAATTTCCAATATGAGTCAGTGGATGTGGTTGTTCAGCTGCCTGCAACTTCCAAAAAATGGTGACTGTGGCAGAAAGATAGGGTAGAGCAGAAAGAGAGAGAGGGCCCAGCGGAAATCACGTATTACCCCAGTAGATACGGCAAAAATGCATGAGTTTCCATGTGAGTCAAGTGCACACTGCAGAAAGTGCCTGAGAATTAATAAGATCACCAAAGCGTTCTCTTAAGAAACAACACATGTGCCACTGCTCCCTAAGGAATGCCTTCTCCGAATCCATTTGTTTGGAACTTTCAAGTAGTGTTTTAAATATTTCCTCATAGAGCTTTTGCACAGTTTTTGTAGTTTCTGTTCCTACGTATTTTCTCTTTTGTGTTGTTATAGAAAATGGTGCTTTCGCTCTTGTCATGTCTTCTACCTGAATATAGTTTGTATGTATTAAAACTATCTATTTCTGAAGTTAATTCTGTATTTTCTTGCTTTAAAAAATTGGTATATTGTTGTAGTAAGTGCTTGGTAGATTCTCTCTATATTAGTTTCCTATCAATGCTGTGACAAATTACCCTAAAATTAGTGGCTTAAAACAACAAAAATGTAGTCTCTTAAAAAGTCTGAAAGTCTGAAATCAGTTCTACTAGACCAAAGCCAAGGTATTGACAGGACTGGCTCCTTCTGGAGGTTGTAGAGAAGAATCTGTTTCCTTATCTATTTTAGCTTCTAGAGGCAACCCACATCCTTTGGCTCACAGCTTCAAGCCTACAGTATAGCATCTTCAAATTTCTTTCTTTTTGACCTTCTGCTTCCTTATAGCATCACCTTCTATCTGACTCTGGCTCTGCTCATGTCCCTCAAATAAGGACCCTTATGGTTACATTAAACTCACCCAGAATAATCTTCCCATCTCAAGAGCCCAAAGTCTTTTTGCCATAATATTCCATATTCAGACATTCCAGGCTGTGGACATAAATGGGGGTCATTATTCAGCCACCACACTCTGATTTCCTAGTTATTTATGTTCTAATTTACAAACAGAAATACTTTGACCTCTTCCTTTAAACTATATTTATGCATCTACTTCCTAGTCTTTTCCAAATGCACTAGCTAAATCTGACAGTAAAATATTAAATAATTACCATGATATTGGGCATCCTATGATCCTGATATTAAAAAAACTACCTCCAGTATATTTACATTAAGTTAGATGCTGCTGGATTTGGGGCAGATAGATAGCAAGAAGAGAATAAAAGGCTATATGAACATCTGTTTTAATTTGTGCTTCTGGTGAAAAAGTGTTGAATTATAATATATGTGCTTTCAGCATCTACAAAATGGCCATATAATTTATTATATGATGGATAATTATAACAGTGGATTTTCTACTATTAAAGTAATTTGGGGTTCCTAGAGTCAATCCCACTTAAGCATATGGGTTTTGTTTTTGTTTTTGTTTTTGCGTTTTTCAATTCTAAGTGGTAATATTTTAGAATTTCTACACAATACACATTGAGACTGGTCACTAGTGCATGTATACGGTGTATGTGTGTGTGTGTGTGTGTGTGTATAAATGAAAAAACTTTAGAGGATTTTCTTTCTTTTCTATATTATAGAACAATAAAAAGTATTATCTTTTATTACTTCTGTGGCTTTAAAATTTTCCAAATAAAAAGTTGGGAAAAAACATTTTCCTCATGGTAAGATTCAAAAGAAATCCTCTTTTGATGATTATTTGGCCTTTGCTATTTCTTATTTTGCATAACTTTGTTCTGGTTTATCTCTTCTCTTTTTTCTTTTGAAGAAGCAGCTTTTATTTATATATTTTTTGAGGGGGACTGTAGCTTCTCTGTTTTCATTAATCATTTTATTGCTATTAATTTCTTCCTTTTTATTTACTTTGGCTGGCATTGTCTTTTGCTTAATTTTTGAATCCTAAACTACATTTTTTTAAAAAAATTATGGATATAAGTTTTTATGACTATGTAATTTTCTTTAATCACTGCTTTAGTTGTCACAAGTTTTTATATTTTTAATTGATTTATAAATATTCTGCAGTGTCAATTTGTATTTCCCTTTTGATCCATGATCTGGTATCCACTCTGGCTGGATTTGGACTCAGGCACGTGATTTGGCTACATTGGGTATTTGTGCAAAGCAAATGGGTCTCCTTTGGACACACACTTCCCTGTAGCAAGGTTTGGTCTTTAGGGCTTGGGCTAAATTTCAGCCCCCATTTATCATAATGGCTAATGCACTTTGTGCAGGGTACAAACTACAAAATCATCTATGGTGTTTTTGATTTAACCTCATGTTATATTCCAAATAATCTCTGTAGGTAACTTTGTCACCCGCAAACAAGGTAGACTATCAGTGAATGTATAGAAATGACCAGGAAGGGTAAAAAGGACAGAAATGAGGAAGATGGAATGTGAATCCCTGGGACCAAGAATTTTGAGGTGTCAAGGCAGACACACCACACAGACAAGCATACACAGAAGGGCAACCAGACTGGATTCAAGCAGCAATGATGGTAAATGATAAAAATTACCCAGAATGTTTAATAATCTAATTAATAAAAGTGAAGACGTGTTTACATGGTCTGAATGTCTGTGTTCGCCCAAAATTCATATGTTAAAATTCTAACCCTAAAAGTGCTTAGGAAATGGAGCCTTTGGAAAGTGATTAGGTCATGAAGGTAGAACCCTCATGAATGAGGCTAGTACCCTTATAAAGCAGGCCCCAGAGAGATTCTTATCCCTTCTGCTATGTAAGGGTACAGAGAGAAGTTGTCACTCTGCAACCCAGAAGAAAGCACTCACCAGAACCTGATCATATTTGTGCCCTGACCTCAAACTTCCAGCCTTCAGAATTGTGAGAAATAAATTTCTATTGTTCGTAAGCTACCTCCGCTGTGGCAATTTCTTATAGCACTCCTAGAGAACTAAGACACTGAAGTGGAGCATTTAATAGGTCACACGTATATCCATTCATGGTGGCAAAATAGAATACAGAAATTATTTTAAGAAATAGTATATTTATGACTTATTTTTTTGAATAATACTTGATTAAACAAAATTTGAAAAAATGAGAGAAGGGAGAAACTGTAAGCTACACGTGTCAAAATTTCCTAAATCAAGGTTTACTTTTCTCATTATGAATATGCTCAAGTATTTTGAACCCTCTACTAAATCTGCAAGGAAGCTTATAGTGCATTCTCCTAGAACATTCAAATATACATGTACTGCATGTTGTAGTTGTTGCTCAACACTATTCCATATAGATTATTAGCCTAGCTCATCTTGAGTTTCAACTATATATTGCTAGATTAGTTTTCATAAAAGACATTTTTTGCCTGAGATACCTTAGAGATAATGAAATTTTATCTCCCTTCTTCTTTATAAATTCCCTTCAAAAAGAAATCTTGGAGAACCCCATATCATATTATTTTGGGAGTAATAGGGCTATTTTTGTTTGATAAAAGATAAGAAGTATTCTAACACAATTGCTCATATTGCTTAAATGCATTTCAACCAATTTTTGTCCATTTTGTCTTTTTCTTCAAGTAACCTGACAACCCAGTGTCAGAATTTGTACCTCAATTTTAAAACAAAGACAATTCACGCCAAGGATTTTTAAATGGGATTTCCATTCATTTATCACTTATGTCTTTGTCCCTCCAAAGCTACTGTTGTGCCTTTTCCATGTTAGAGCATCACAAAATATTTGTTTTGAACTCTCTGCTCATAGCCGTTAATGCCTGATTATAGTCTGTTTACTTGGATCAGTTTTCTATATGCTTGTATTATTTGTTCGTTTGCTTTCTTGCTTTTGAATTGACTTATCGTCCTTTTGGATTCAGGAAAGAAAAACGAGCAGTGGCAAGAAAAATAGGGTTTTATTATTAGTGGTTCTAGGAAGATGCGTTATTCAAATCATCTTCCACCACTGGTTAACTGGAATGCTGTGACACTGTTATTTATGTCCTGGTTTAATAACTGATATGCTGATATCGACTATGAGTCATCCATGTGAGGTATTTTCCTAAAAGCTTTTTGTTTTGGTGGGGAAGGTAAAGAGAATGTGAATGGTCTGGATATTTTAAAAAATGGAACTAAGGAAAAAAGTACTAGAGAAGGCTAGAAAAAATGTGTTTTAAAATCATTTTTATATTTCAGCCAAGGTATCTACAGGAAGAAATGGCACACTGAAAAGAAATAATTAGAGAAAGTACAAAGAAGAGAATATTTACAAATCTGAGTGAAGGGTTTAGAAAATCAATGGCAAGAAGCAATTACTATCCCTAGGTCTGAAGAAACTAGGAGAAGGGGAATCCGTATTTATCTGCCAATAAAAAGTGCCACAGACTATATCACTTAAATTACATAAATTTATTTTCTCACAGTTCTGAAGGCTAAAAGTCTGAGATCAAAGTGTTGCCATGGTTGGTTCTTTCCGGGGGTCATGAGGGAAGGATCTGTTGTAACCTCTCTCCTTTGCTTGCAGGTGGCTATCTTCTCCCTGTCTCTTCACACAGTCTCCTCTTTTTGCACGTTTACAGAGCCCAAAGAGAGCTATCACTACAGGAGAGCGGCCACTTGAGAGGATCCTCAAACAAGGAGATAATGCCTGGTACTGGAGAACTCCAGCTCACTGAGCAAGGAGCTAGGGAAAGAGATACTCCACCTTTGGTCAAGTTCTGTCCTCTGAGCAACTCTGAATGTCGACAAAGCCAAACCAGAAACACAGAGCAAACAGACTGTTTGACTCTTTCTTTAGCGGCCAGCCTTTTAGGGAACAGACAAGTAGGAGAAGGGTAGATTTGGGGTGGCCAAAGAATACCTAGCACGTGCTACCTCAGGAGAGCAACCCTCAGGTCAGAGTGAGGAGCAGCAGGGAAGAACAGTTTTATAAGTGAATCTTGCGGGATGCCTTTCGAACTGATAAATGTCCTTTCAAAACCAGGTTCTGAAATGCCGTTTTAAAGATTAGATGAGTGTAGTGAGAATCTATTCCTGTATGTATATACGTGTATGTATTCTCTTCCCTACATTAGCCACAGGGAATTAAAAGAAAAACTTTAGACAAATTAAATTTAACAAAGTTTATTTGGGCAAAGAATGATTCATGATTTGGACAGATGGTTTAGAGAGCTATCCACCCAGCAGCATGATAACAAGGTTTTATAGGCTGAACCTAGAAACACAATAGAGATATCACCCTATTGACCAGAGCTGGGCGTTTGCATTATTTGGACTCAGTGTGATGAGACAGTTGCCTTATTTGGGCATGCTCGGAGCAGTTGGCTGCTTGTGATTGGCTGAAGCTCAGCTGCTTAGGAATTTATTTCAAAAAAAATAAATCTAAGTTAGGCTGCGGTTTGTCATGCAGGAAATCAAAGTACAGAGACAGTCACACATTAATGGTCTCCTCCTTATTTACTTTAAAAAAGCAATTGAAGTTTACAAAGATTATATGTAATATCTCAATAATACAAATATTAATTATTGAGTAGGATGAGAATTCAAGACTTATTGCTCCTTGTCTAATGGTATATGATTTTTTTAAAAGTTATTTATTTTTTGGATTTATTTTTTTAACCACTGCTAATTTTACTACCCAAAAATCCATGCCAACAAAAAATTGCGTTGATTAGGACTTTCCTCCCGATATGGCCTCACTGAGCATTCTGTAACTTTCTTTCAGTTACACCACAGAGTTTCCATTACCTTCAGAGTCAAATGCTGGGCTCCCCGAGATGCGGGCCACGCCTGTTATTCATTACACCATTCCTGTGCACGGGGCCCAACATAACTTGTGAATGAATGGGTAATTCTTGAGAATTAGAATTACTTAAAACCTGAGTTACCCCCAATGTTGTAATTTTGTATAAATAATAAGATCAATAGCAATGAAAAGAAAAAAAAAACAAGATCTTTTAAATATCTCTTACAACTAAATTCAGACTAAAAATTCATATAACTACGTGAAATGTAGTTGGGGATGGGAATTCGGGGTCTCAATAGGG
>CAUYMX010000945.1:0-29164 GCA_963573855.1 Lepilemur septentrionalis | reverse complement strand
CCGCCACTCCAGTTCAACTGCAGCTGGCGCTCTCATTGGCCGGCCCTTCCCCCGGCATTGGTCTCTCGCCTGTCAATCACACCCTGGTCCGCCCCTCCAGTTCCGGAACCTTTTCCCGCCATTCACTCCGCCCGCTCCTTGGACAGAGATCCCGCGCGCACAGCCGCCTAGTCTGTCCATCAGTCTGTCCTTGCTCATCTCCATCTCCTCAACTTTGTCACCACGAAGCCCTGCGCTCGCCGCTTCGCGAACAGGACTGCTTGGCTGAGGCAAGGCCGGCGAGGAACCAGGGCCCAGTGTCGCCAAATTCTAAATCGCAGCAGCGCTCAGAGAACTTAAGCGCTCAGGAGAGCTACTCGCGTTGCCACGCCCCCGCGCCGCTGCGCGTGCGCACTATGGGTCGGGGTGGGTGCCGGCGCCCGCCAGGTTTGCGGGGCGTGGTTTGCGGCCGCTCTGCGCCGTTGCGCTTGCGCGGCGGCCGCAGGGCCGGGCTTTTTCTGGTGCTTACAATGGAGGACTACGGGGTCTTCGGAGGGTGTGGTCAGGGATCTTTATCAAAACTACTAGGCTTAGTGCCCTTCTCCCTCGGCCTTCCTGGCCAGATCCCCGGAGATTGGATGGATCCTCCGCCAATGAGCGCAAAAGGTCCAAAGCGCTGGACAGTTGCTTCCCTTGATCCAACTGGCTGGTTTTTACCGAACACCACCAGGCACCACCTGCCGTCTGGTCCCGGTTCTTGTCTGGATGTGTTATTTAAACTGTAAAACCGACAGTACCTGCCCTGCACACCTCGGTATCTTTTCCACGTGGAGCGTTGGAGTAGGTGAAAGCGCTTTTCACGTGATGTGTTTATGGAGGTGTCTTTACTCTGTGCCGGGCACAACCTTGCACAGGTCCAAGAAGTTAAAACACCAGCCCTGTGCTAGGGTGCTCCCCTTCCAATTAGGAAATCAAAAACACATCACCTTCACCTCCCTGGATTTGGTTTGTCCTTTGTTCATGGGGAGAATTGGGCTAGATGGCCCTCAAGAACTTTTATGAAAGCATGGTTCTGTGAAATGATCAATGGGAGCATTTTGTGCTAAGTGCTCCCTGGACTGGCTTTGGTACTTGCTGTGACTTCTTAGCAGGGTCAGGGGATGTTAGGGAGAATTGCTGGGACTTGAAGGAAAGGCTTTTGAGGAGAAAAGCCAACGTTATAAACTGTCCGTAAGCTTGGAGTTGCCTTCTATAAACCACAATATCACAGTGCCCTATGTAGGTGGAATTTTTTTTTCTTTTTCTTTTTTTGTTTTTTGAGACGGAGTCTTGCTCTGCTGCCATCCAACGTTCAGCTCCCTGTAAGCCTCTATTTGTTCAACTATCTAGGAGCTCCCTGAACCCTGTCTTTATGGGCCTTATATGGAGACCTCATTGGATAGGCATGATTGACATGGTGTAGAAATGTGATTGGACAGAAAATGTGTGATCTAATACTAATAGGCTGAGTGGGGAAACCCAGCAAGGCCTGTCCATAGATTCTTCTTGGCTTCTCTGTGCAGCTTTCCTTCTTTCAGGGTACGGGGCAGGACCCTGTCTAGAATGACAGTCTTATGACCCACAAGCAGATTAGAGTCCTGCGTTAGGCTGATTAAATGAGGGCAGGAGAAGGTCAAAGAGAGAGATTGTTTCCTGAGGCCTGCTTCTGGGGCAAAAAGTGCCCCAACATTATAACAAAAGACTGTAACAAGGGCTATGGGAGTTATGAGCCAAGAACCATGGACAAAATTCAATATATATATATATCACAACATCACTGTGCCCTATTTAGGTGTAATTTTTTTTTTTTTTGAGACAGAGTCTTGCTCTACTGCCAGGGCTGAAGTGCAATGGCATCATAGCTCATTGCAACCTCAAACACCTAGGCTGAAGTGATCCTCTTGCTTCAGCCTCCTGAGGAGCTGGGACTACAGGCAAGAACCACAATGCCCAGCTAATTGATCTATTTTTTGTAGATATGGGGTCTTGCTCTTGTTCAGGCTGGCCTTGAACTCCTGGCCTCATGATTTCCTCCTACCTGGGCCTCCCAATATGTTAGGATTATAGGCATGAGCCACTGTGCCCAGTGAACTTTTTTATCGTTCATACTGTATTTTAACCATACTTTTTCTATGTTTTGATGTTTCAAGACACAAACACTTACCATCTATCCCAATTGCCTGCAGTATTCAGTACAAGTAACATGCTCTACATGTTCATAGACTAGGAGCCATAGTCTACACCATATAGCTCAGGTGTGCAGTACCAGCTAGGTTTGTGTAAACACTGTCTGTCACGTTTGCACAGTAACAAAATCACCTCATGACGACATTCCCATCATTAAGCAATAAATGATTATGTAAAGCATTGACACTCTCAGTTCTTGGACTCAAAAGCTAAAATCAGGGCAGTGTTTCTCCTCTAACATTCCAGCTATCTCACCAACCTCCACTAACTACACATCTCTTTCCTCCTAAACAGTTGTTGTTTCTCTACTGATTCAGAAGATGATGCCATACTCCTGGTGTCTTAGTCTGTGTAGGCTGCTATACTAAAATACCCTAAACTGAGTGGCTTATAAACAACAGAAATTTATTTCTCACACTCCTGAAGGTTGGAAAGACCAAGATAAAGGCAGATTTGGTGTCTGGTGAGGGCCCTCTTCCTGGTTCATAGATAGCACTTTCTCACTGTGTCTTCACATGGTGGCAGGGTGAAGGATCTTTCTCGGGCCTCATTTATAAGGACACTAATCCCATTCATGAGAGCTCTGCCCTCACGACCTACTCACCTCCCAAAGGTTTCACCACTTAACACCATCACCTTGGGGAATAGAATTTGGATGTGGATTTTGGGGAGACACACACATTCAGTACATTGCACCTTGTGTATTAGGCTTCTCCAGAGAAACAGAACCAATAAGGTATGTGTACCTGTGTGTGTGTGTTTGTGTGTGTTTGTGTAGAGAGAGAGAGAGGAATTTATCTCAAGGAATTGGCTCACACAGTTACAAAGGTTGCAAGTCCAAACTCTGCAGGGTAGGCAGACAGGCTGGGGACCCAGGGAAGAGCGAATGCCTCAGTTCAAGTTCCAAGGCCATCTACTGGCAAAATTCCTTCTTGTTCAGGGAAGGTCAGTCTTTTGTTCAATTCAGGCCTTCAACTGATTGGATGAAATGCACTCACAATCTGCTTTACTTACAGTCCACAGATTTAAATGTTGATTTCATCCAAAAACACCTTCAAATAAACATCTAGAACAATGTTTCAACAAATTTGTCAGCACCATGGTCCAGCCAAGTTCACACATAAAATTAACCATCACACTCAGGTAATAACTATAGCCATTTATTAAGTACTTTGTATATTCTAAGTACTCAGCACTAGTTCATTTAATTCTGCAAAGCCTATATAGTAAGTTTAAATATTCTCATTTAAAAGTATGAGGAAACCAAGTCTCAGAAGGTTTTTATCTGAAAGTGTGTAAAATTTAGCAGCAGTTGAAGGAGCTCAGGAAATTTCACCCCAGAATATGACTCCCTGGTATAAAGAGTATTTTGAATTAAACACCCTTTGAGATCAACAGGCATTGGAAGGGCATTTCCCTCTATCTGCATAAACCAGACTGATCCATCAAAAAGAAAAATTGACTTTTCTTCCCCTCTCTGTTAACTCAATATATTGCAGGAAAGATGATCAAGAATGCAACCAGACCTGGCCCAGACCATTTTAAATATAATACCTATCTCTCAGCTTAATTTGCAAAGAGAATCATTTATAAGTCAATCTGTTTCTCCCATCCATTCATCCTCCCTAGCAACCATTTATTGTCCTTAAACAGAATTACCTATATTCCTCACTGCCCCCCCGCAACCAAACAAGGCTATAAAAATATCTGGATCCCATTGGGATATTGAGTAATCATTCTGTGATTCTCCCCCTGCACATGGTAAACAAACCTCTTCCTCTTATTAATTTGCCTTAATTGTGAGTTGATCTTTCAGTGTACTTTCAAGGGGAAGGGGAAGTTTCCCCCTCACCCCTACACAGTCAAAACCATTCTGATCATTGCCAGTTTCAAAGATGTGAAATCAGTTCATTCTGGCCAAAGTAGAAACTATTCCTTTGGTCTTTCCACATGTTCCAAAGTTCTCAGAACCAAGTCCCAATAGCCTCAAATGTTTCATAACTTTTGAAAAAAATTGCTGTCCTCTTTGTGCCAGACAAACTGGTAAGCACTTTATATTCATTATCTCCTTTAATCCTTACAGCAATGTTGAAAGGTTTAGTAAATCCACAGGATTGGTTTTGCCTCTGACAGAAAACTGAAATAAATGCCCATCCCGTATGAGCAAAGTCTGAAGGGGAGCCATGCAGACTGGTAAGTAGCTCTACTGTCGTGAGTGATCTAGGTTCCTTCTATTTCTTGGCTCTACCATCTTCACTATGTCACCTCCTCTTGATGGTCCAAGGTGGGTGGGTAGCTCCAGACATCATGTTCACATTCTAGTCACCAAAGGTTAAAGAAGGGGAGAGTGGATATTGGGGGACAATCTCACAGGAGGTATTGTAAATACCATCTCATAGATGAGAAGTCAGGCACATGGAAGTTAGGCACAGAGTTCTGAACTACTGAATAACAGAACTAATCAGTAATAACTGTGCTCTGTCCTGGCCAAACCCACAGCTGAAGTCACCCTAGTCATCCCAAAAGCAGCAGCAGGGGAGTCCCCACCAGGGGGTGCCTCAAACCATCCTCAGTTGCGGTCAGTTGGGATTCCAAAGAAAGACGCAATGGACACCAAGGCGATGAGTCCAGAGCACTTGTTGGGGGAACTTACACACAGAGCTGCAGCACTCCTCACAGTAGACAGGAGAGAGAGAGGAGCTCTGCTAGGGGAGTCACAGCCAGGGCCTCACGGGGCGGAGTTTATAGGAGAGCTTAAGGAACTGGGCTCAGGGCCAGGACCAGTTTCTTTCAGTGTTTTGGGCAACAACCTAAATACCTTTATCCATGGCTGGGAATATTCAAGATCCCAGCTTGGGTTCAAGCCTGCTGGGAGAGCATGCAGCTGCTTCGTCACAGAGCAGTCGAGGTACACTGTGTTTCTTGGCCAAAAAAGACAAAAAGTGTGGGGCACTGGAGGACCCTACAACTGTTATGTGGTAGAGGGAACATGGATTCAAACCTAAGTTTCGGAATGATTTTTAAATTTAAATTATAAGGGACTCCAGTTATCCCATCAATAATGTTACTCGCTCTAGGGCAAACTGATGTGCTTTCATGTATGAGAGGGAGAGGGCTGGAGTTCTTGGCACTCCACTGTCTAGAACCACAGCCCACCTTCTTACGCTCTCACCTGTAGCCTGAACACACCCATGGAGGTGTGTCGAACACGTAAATCTCATCCAACATATGTAAAGGTGGAAAAGGGGATTGAAAACTAAGTACCATGCTGTCCTGCCACTTTACGCCTTCCCTTTGTCATTTGACACCTTTCCTGAAAGTTGAAGGAGATCAGTCCAGAGCTGCTCCTGTCACTTGGGATTATCTCCAATCCTTAAGAACAGGGATGGAAGCCATGTTGTTGTAAAATGAGAAAATAAGTGTACTGTAATCCCAGCACTGTGGGATGCCAAGGCAGGAGGGTGGCTTGTAGGCCAGGAGTGTGAGACCAAGCTGGGCAACATAGTGAGACCTTGTGTATTGAGCACCCTTGACATCTAGAGTCCATCTAGGAAAAAAAGTTCATTTCATCAATAGAAGGCATCATGCCAACAGGCACCAGATATTCACAGACTATACCAATCAGATATTGGCATAACCCTTTACCATTAGTCTCCACCAGATGACTTAAGGGCCAGAAAAGGAAGAGGATTGCTCTGGGCAGGCAAGGTTGTTTCCACGGTGAAGTCTTTGCTGTCCCTGGTGATAAGCAAGGAGGCATCTGGCCAGAAGCCTCTGCCAAAATTGAAGACTCTCCCTTGCAAGATGCTGGCAGCTTCATGGATGAGCCCGGGACCTTCTTGTCCACATCACTTTTCTTGGGCTGGTTCATTAACCTCCTTCCCTATCCTCCTTCTCTCTTTTGATGTTAAATGCTACTTTGTTTGATGTGGAAATTTTAATCCGTAACTTCATATATTGATGAAGTATACTAGTATGTGTAGTTTGCAACATTGGCTGACTTGTAGAGTGGCTTGAGCCTAGGTGTTGGTGGCTCTGACTCCCGAGTGAGCAGGCAGTACTAAGGAGATTCACCTTCTGGGGAACGCCACGTAGCTCATGGCTTTTGTGTTTGAAATAGCATCAATAAAAGTCTGACATTGTGTAGAGACACAAACATGCGTGGACCTGGTTATCTCTGACCTTGCATGACTCATGACAATTTGTCTCAAAAAATTTTTTTTAAAAATAAAAAAAGTTAAAAAACATAAAATGTAAAAGAAAAAAATTAGTTGGGCATGGTGGCATGTGCCTGGAGTCCCAGCTACTCAGGAGGCTGAGGCAGGAGGATTGCTTGAGGCCAGGAGTTCAAGACCAGCCTGGGCAAACATAGCAAGCCCGCATCTCTAAAAAATAATATAAAAAAAAATTGTAGAGACAGGGTCTCACTATGTTGCTCAGGCTGGTCTCAAACTCCTGGCCTCAAGTGATCCTCCTGCCTTGGCTTCCCCAAGGGCTGAGAGTATAGGTGTGAGCCACCACGCTCAGCCTTAGGTGGACTTTGAGATGTTGGATACATATGTAGCCGCATTTTTTTCAGTATTTTATTTATTTATTTAATTTCAGCATATTACAGGGTGCAGCCTCTTAATCTAGAACATTTCTCACCCTCCTATTTCGCCACCTATGCAGGGCATGGAAAATTCCTTGGAGCTGGAGGTGTTGATTTTCCTCTTGCCGATGGTCTTTTTCCTGTTTGAAAAGGTGTTTCTTCCTTGCTGGTGCTTTGATGCCCATTATGCTCATCCTGGACATTCTGCTGATTTGGTAGGTAGGACCGGTGTCAGCTTCACTGAGGATGGACTGGGCCAAAGACTTCACAGTTTGCTCTGGGTCATCGTTCATCCTTTCCAGAGCTGAAACCAGGGGGAGGTCAACTGAGACTCTGATCTCTAAGAACTGTTGACCCAACCCCCGTTCTGTTTTCACCCCACAAGCCAGGACATCCCCACGTGAGTCCATTTAGAATAATTTTTGTCACTATCAAAAATTGTTTCATCATAGAAAATATTTAAAATAAAAATTATTTTTTTTAAAAAGGAAAAGAAGAAAAAATCACTCATGCCCAGAGATAACACTGCTAATAGTTTGGTACAGATCCTGGCAATATGTTTTTTAAACACTCAGTATAGACAAAAGTTTGATTTACAAAAATAGCATTAATATCTTTTTCTTCCCATAAAATATTCCTCTATATGGCAAAATATCCAATCACATGATTTTATCATATTTTTTGATGAACCTATTAGTGGATAATTAGATTATTTGCAATTTTTCACTGTTATAAAGAATCACGAATTCAATCAGCGATTATTTATTAAGTACCTCCTATCACCAGGCACTGTGCTAGGTGCTGGGGGTACAGTGGTAATGAAGAGGCACAGAATCCCCACCCTCAGGAGGTTAACATTCTGTTGGGGGAAAGAAAAATAAACAAGTAAAACCAAATTAAGTGCAAAGAAGGAAGCTGAACCGACTAATGAGATAGAATAACTAGGAAGGACCCCTTCAGACAGACCAGTCAGGCGATGCGTCTCTGAAAAGGGGACATTTGAGCTAAGATCCAAAGCAGGGGAGCTGGCCTGAGGACCAGCCATGTTCAGGGCGAGGACAGAAGCATTCCCCATGGGGGAGGGGTCTGTTCATGCTGTAGAAAGTTCCAGAGTGGCTTCAGTGTGAAGGGAGGGGTCAGTGATGCAGCTTGAGGGGGAGAGGCAGGCAGAGGCCCTATCTGGGGCCACACTGTGACCCTCAGAGCAGTAGGAAGCTACTGAAGGTTTAATGCAAGGGGGGACATGACCTGATGCCCATGTTTTAAAGAGAATCTAGCTGCTAGTGGAGAACAGTGAAGAGAAAAGCAAGAGTGTGTAGGGAGGCACCAAAAACCTGCAGAATATACATTCTCCTCATTCACACATGGAACACTTTCTAAGACAGATCATATGTTAGGCCATAAAACAAACCTTAGCAAATTTTGAAAAATCAAAACCATACCATGTATCTTCTCAAACCATCGTGGAATATAACTAGAAATTTTAACTCCAAGAAGAACTCTCAAAACTATACATATACATGGAAATTTACATGCTGCTGAATGATCTTTGAGTCAATGGCAAAAGCAAGATGGAAATCGAAGAATGTTTTGAATTGAATAACAATGGTGATACAAGCTACCAAAAATCTCTGGGACACAGTAATAGAGCTAAGAGGGAAGTTCATAGCACTAAATACCTACATCAAAAAGACAGAAAGTTCACAAGTTACAAAGCTAATGTCACACCTCAGGAAACTAGAGAAACAAGAACAACCAAACCAAAAGGCAGCAGAAGACAAGAAATAACAAAGATCAGAGCAGAACTAAAGGAAATAGAAAACAAAAAAACAATACAAAGGATCCATGAAACAAAAATTTGGTTCTTTGAAAAGATAAACAAAAATTGATCAACCCCTAGATTAAGCAATTAAAGAAGAGAGGATACAAATAAGCCCAATCAAAAATGAAAACAGTCTGTTAACCATCTTGAGTGTATTTTTGTGAGAGGTGAGAGGTAGGGATCCAGTTTCATTTTTCTGCATGTAGCTATTCGGTTTTCCCAGCACCACTTATTGAAAAGAGATTCTTTTCCCCAATGTATAAATTCTTAATCAGTGGTTAGGTGGTTTGCAGATGTTTGTCATTTTTACTATCCAGATCTCTTTCTTGACATGGAACCTACATGGACCCTTTTATCCTGTGCTCCTTTGCAGTTTTAGAAAATTACCTACCATAAGGGAGTTGGTGTAGCCTGGTGACTAAGAACATAAACTTTGGAGTCAGAGAGACCCTGGGTTTAAATCTCAGCTTGATTATTTTCCAACTGGGTAGATAGAAACAGTGCACTTTCCTTGGAGGTTCCTGTGAGGATTGGATGAAATAAAGTACAGTTAAGTGCCAAGCATAGTGATGTTTCTTGGTGGGTAGGAAACATGTGATAATGTAAGCTATTATTTTATCCCATTTCTTCATCTATGTTCTGCTGGAATGTAAGCTCCATGTAGACAGGAATTTTTTACAAAATTTCATTCACTAATGTATTCTAAGTGCTTAGAACAATGGCTGGCATATGGGAGTGCTTATGAAATATTTATCAAATGACTGAATACATCAGTGTGCTTCACTCCAGGCTCTATATGCCACACACAGCACAGAAGATACTCTGGTAAGGACAGAAAACTCTATGGCTCCAGAATATCTGTGCAAGTTTCTAATATCTCAATAGTTCCATTGCCTCAGGCAGGCAGGCAACACATTCAAGATCCCCAGTTGTGGTGTCCTAAAGATGGCCACAATTTTTTTACCGTCTTCCCATAAAGAGATGAGGTCTGTGACTTCTCCCCAGGAATCTGGACAGGCTCTGTCACCGCTTTGACTAATAGAATATAGCAGAAATGAAGTTATGGCAGTTTTCAGGCCCAGACCTTAAGAGAATGGTAGCTTCTATTTCCTGTCTCTTGGATGTCAGCCACCATTTAAGAAGTGTGACTGTCCTGAGACCACCGTGCTGTAAGAACTGCCCAAGTTACATGGAGAGGCTTTGAAGAATGATGCACCATGTGGAGAGAGTAGACAACTGGAACACTGTCTCTGGAGAAAGAAATGAAAAACTGTGTAGAGACTATGAAACTTGATTTCAGAGTGGTCAGTTACTTATTTTAATCCTCTCTCTCTCCTTTGTTCCGAGAAATAAAATTGATGACCTGCGCACTTTGAGCAGAGAAGAGAAAGAAGGAACTGGCCTTATCAATGAAACTAACAATTCCTCTTTGGGGTGATATTATGAAACAGGTGGGCCCACAAGTTACCATAATTCCTTTAATGGTATAAACAAATTATAGTTATAATAGCTATAATTAATTGTATATATATAATTATATAATAACAATTTATAATAATTCCACCATGGCAGCCAACCACCATGGGACCCCAGTGATCCTCACTGCCTGGCATTCACATCCTTATGTAATCTTTTCCCAAATGAATAGGGCTGACCTGGGTCTCCAGCAAGATAGAGTAGTGGTTTCTGAAGAGTGAGATTTCTGGGGCTAGGTCATAAAAGATATTGTTGCTTTCATCTTACTTCTCTTTGGAGGAAGAGAGCTGCCATGTTGTGAAGACACTTAGCCCTGTGCAGAGATCCATGTGATGAGGAACTGAGGCTTCCTGCCAACACCCAGCATTAACGTGCCAGCTGTGTGAGGGCGCCATCTTGGCAGTGGATCCTCCAGCCTCAATCAGGCCTTTGGATGAATGCAGTCCTGGCTGCTGACATTTTCACTGCAACCTCATGAGAGACTATGACCCAGAACCACTCACCTAAGCTGCTTCCAAATTCCTAACCCACAGAAACTGTAGAAGATAATAAATGTTAATTTAAAGTTTTAGGGTAATGTGTTACATAACTAGCATAGCCACTATCCACATCCATACTGTATTTGTTTTTGTTTCTTTGCTATTTTGTTGCTATGTTTACTCAGGTATAGCTTATGTTTGGAATGCAGTGCTTTAACAATAAAATCGGTTTCTAGCTCTATGGCATCTCAGGAGAGTAGATCATGCTTTATTGATCTTCTGTACTTCCTTTGATGGTAGGTAGACTCATCACCTTGCCATTTGCCTTAAAAAAGGCAGGCTCTTAGAGGTGGTGACACTCATAAGCCAGCCCCAAATTGCCTAATATACTTATGTTATATCTGAAACATATCACTAATATTACCATTTCAGCTATATACAAGTATATCATTTTTTAAAGAAAAACACATTATTTGTATGAGGAAATTCATGCTGAGGTCTAACTAGGCCTTGTCTGCAGGACATGAGTGTGCATCCACAGACCTACAAAGAGGGATGACAGAGGACTGAGAAAAATAAGAGACTACTATTTTTAGCAGCTAGCAGTAGAAACTTCTAACATTGTAACTTAGGCTCTGCTTTCCCTGCCTTCTTCCCAGAGTTTTGGCAGTGACACCAGAAATTCTGACTTAGGTTTGCTTAGGAGAAGTTAACTTTTCTAGATGAGTGATTCTCCAAGTGCTTGGAATTATTTCAGAGCAGGGGCAGTTGTCTACTTGTTAGCTAGGTGGCTTTTGAGGTGGACTTCCTCACTTCCCATCTATCCATTTGGCTGTACTTTCAAAAGTTGAGGACTACTTTATAACATTAAGGGATATAAAAGGATCGGGGGTGGTATAGAGGAGTTCTAAAAGTTCTGCTCCAGGCTTAGGGGGAGATAAGAAAGGATAGACTTTAATAAGGCAGGGGATAATTTCATCAAGTATAAGGACTTCTTGTTAGCTGGGTCCAGAGAACCCAGGGGAGAGTTTATGAGCTAGGAGTGTGACGTTATCATTTGGAAGAATTTTAAGAGGGGAACTAGCAATGGTCTCACCTGAATTTCTTGTCCTACAAGTGGGACACTGGATCACATGACCTCAAAAAATACTTTGGTCAATTCTAAGATTCCATGAAGAGCCCATCTGGTGTATTTTCTTCTCTATATAACATACTGCTTTCTCATTTTTATAAGAGCCTAGGAGCTTTAATAGCTGCTGTCTTTATTTTTGTTGTCTTGTGTAGATGCTGTTACAGTAATGCAAGTCGATTCTACTTTTCTACATCTTCTTTCTTTTCCTATAATTTCATAAAGCAAGTTTGTGCCCAACTTGACTATCTCATGAATATGTAGAGGAAAAGTAGTTAACTATGTTCGCATCAAAATAAGTTCAATAACGCTGAGCAGGAGCAGCAATAGCGGCTAACAGTCACACCGGTTCACGGACTAGGAACAGGATGAGAAGTGAGATAATTTATAGCCAACTGGCAGCTGGAAGGGTAGTGAATTGATAAGGCCACAGTCACAGACCTTTAATTTATGACTCTACCATCTGTATAGAAACCGTGTGTAAATAAGAACGAATGGTTTGGGCATGGAGCTCAGTGTGTCTGTGTGATCGAGTCACAGAAAAAGAGATGGCAAAAAAAAAATCCATTTAATCCCCAGAGTTTATGTTACTCAGTCTCCTACTAGTTGAGAATGTTTTCTCTGTCATGGATTAATGAATGCCTTATCTTTATGACTCAAGTAGAGAAGCTTCTACAACAACTTGGTAACAACAGGACCACAAACCTCTACCTAACAATTATCCTTTGCTGGCATGTTCAGGTCAAGTCTCTGAAGCAAGCAAGAAAACAATCATAAAAATGATCTGCATGCATTTGTGTGGACTTGGCTTCTGCCGTGAGTCCACATTTCTTCAGCTCAGGCTGTATTCAGGGGATAGGTGCCAGAGGACCTGTATTTTCAGGTGTCTCCCATGTGGCACACCTGCAATGATTCAGATTGAGAATTATGATCTGCTTATTTTGGCCCTGTTGTTAAGGTCACCACGTGAATCTTTGACACGTGATGAATGAAGAAGGTTGAGCAGCTTCACAAGCACCAGAAGGTGCATGACACCTGCTAGTTAGAAGGAATGGAGAGGAGGCATCTGGTCTCCTCTCACGAGCCATGCAGTAAAACGCAGGGTTATATAAAAAAAATCCACCTTGATCCATCCACTTGGTGCTGTGCTCATAGATGAAAATATAAAAATGAAAACAAAGAAACATACGCTACTTTGGAATCCTAGCAAAGCAAGTATGGTGGTGCTCCCAGGGCCAGACCACATCAAGCGAAAGGGCTTTACTGTTGTATAAGGCTGTGTTTATCTCTGTGGAACATGGATGCCTCTTGAAGGTCATATTAACTATGTTTTTTTTTTTAATTTCAGCCCCATTATCTGAAAAACTTAGTTTTTTCCCCTTTATAAAGGCAATATATTGACCATAGTAGAAAATTAGGAAAAGTACCTAAATTGTAAAGTAGGAGATAACAGTTCCCCATAGAACAACCTCTCAGAAATAGCCATTGCTAATATTTGGTGCACCTTTTTTCCAATGTGTGTGTGTGTGTATGTGTGTATTGCAAAATTCAGATTAAACATGTACACTTTTCTATTCTATGTTTATTCAACATTAATTTTTTACTCATTGAAAGTGAATTTTAATGCATAGTATTCTATGATATAGAGGTGCTATGTAAGTAAGTGCTATGGAGTCGAACAGATTTCAATTCTAGTCTTCATTCCTCCAGTTTCCAGCTCTGTGAATAGGCAAATGATATCAGTTTCTATAAAATGGGTATAATATTACCTGCTTCATATGATTTCTATAAAAATTAAATGAAATAATATCTACAAAGCTCTTGTGTGGTTCCTGTAGATAATAAATTTGAAATATATATTAGCCAGTACTGAATCATTGCCCAGTTGTTGGAAATGAAGTCTGTTTCCAATAGTTTTGCTCTTTACAGTGTTGCTATGTTTGTCTGCATTTTAAATTATTTCCTTTGCATAAATTCCTAGCAGTGGAATAAAGGGCATAAATATTTTAAAGGCTTGATTTGAATGCCTTTCTAGACCGATTGGATCTATTTACACTCCCACTAACATTGCATAACAGTAGTAATCTGGCTCCACCCTTGAAAGCACTGTGTATCATCTTTTGTAACTGTGCTAATGTAATAGGCAAATGATGATGTCTCATTTAAGTATAAATTTTTTGGTTACCTAGTGACATTGAATATTTTTTCCTACATTTGTCTTCTTTTGCTAACTGTCTGCCCATCAATCAACATATATCATCAGTTGCTACTTCTGTGCCAGACACGCTACTAGATATATGACAAGAACTTATTTGGGTCTAGGCAGACATAATCCAAGATTTGATAACACACCATTTATTGAGGGTACTTCTCATGTCAGGCGGTGGGCTAAATGCTTACCTTGATGATAATGTTAAACATTCTGGATTTTCTGGTTAATAATTAGCCTCCTTTGGCTAATCTGAATCCTGTTTTGCCAGCTTCCTTACTTTGGCCACATTCTTCAGAGTTAAGGATGCTATGTTTATATATTCTGGATAAGTAAACTGTTATGGTATGAATTTAAATTTCATATACATATGTGAAACCAAGATGAGTGGATGGACTTATAAAAAGGTATAAAGAAGAGATGGATAGTGATGAATTAATAACATTTGTGTGGACAGAAGAAACAGAAGAATATGTGAATCAAAGTAAACAATTTTAGCGTGTGTAAAGCTGATGCACTTGATTCAAGTTAAGGTAGTGTTCTTTGAATTCCCAGCTTGAAAATCCTGTCCTAAATTTGGTAACTCAAGTGGTGACATCTTGTGGTAGCTACCCACCCATCTGTATACCCATTGTCCAATTATATCCTAGATGAAAAGATCAACTTTGGTTTGGTAACTGGACAGTGACAGCTTTTTCACCTGTGTGGGTGAATTAGAATAGTCCAATGGCAGGTATAGGTGAAAACATTTCTCCTTACTTCCAATGGTATGCATAAGATCCACCAACATCTTACAACAGTTTCAGGGAGTTGCCATTCAGAAGCGTGTTCACATCCCCTTCTGGCATGTTGGTGCCTTCCATTATAACAGAGTATTGTTTATTGCCCTCTGCAAAAATGTCATACAGGAGGGAGGAGAGGCTATTTCATGGTTATTCTTCCATTTCATATTTTTATTAGAATTTGTGGCATTCAACAAATTTTCATACATATCATCACAATGATTGTAGGAGTTATCAAAAGCTTGCTCTCCAAATATCACTAACACAATCTGTTGATAAGACAAAGCTAAGTTCCTTGCTTTGGCAGTATCTCAGAGGGGGGAAAGTAAGGTCAGAGTTTATTGAAAATTGAAAGTTTGGTTTCAGATGGGTCTTTTGATGTAGAGGGATTTGATTAAAATTTGGTACAAATCACCATACAACAGTCCAGGAATGATGAAATAGTAACAAGAAGATTTTTTCTTTTCTTTTTTTTTTTTTTTTGAGACAGAGTCTCGCTCTCTTGCCCGGACTAGAGTGAGTGCCATGGCGTCAGCCTAGCTAACAGCAACTTCAAACTCCTGGGCTCAGGCGATCCTCCTGCCTCAGCCTCCCGAGTAGCTGGGACTACAGGCATGCGCCACCATGCCCAGCTAATTTTTTCTATATATTTTTAGTTGCCCAATTAATTTCTTTCTATTTTTAGTAGAGACAGGGTCTCACTCTAGCTCAGGCTGGTTTCGACCTCCTGACCTTGAGCGATCCTCCCGCCTCGGCCTCCCAGAGTGCTAGGATGACAGGTGTGAGCCACCGCGCCCGGCCCCGACAAATATATTTTTCAAAGCTTTTGGAAGAAAAAGGATAGGTGGCCACGTGCTCATGGCAAGTGTACAACATCTGGAAAAAAGAGTTATCCAGAAACGATGATGTGCCCAGACAAATGGCAGACTCTGTGGCTGAACCAGTGTGCTTGTCCCCAGATGTTTGTTTGTCTCCTAATCATCAGGCAGGTCTTCCCAGACAGGGACACCTGAGTGTTCCCTTCATCCAGCAGATTGATAGACTTTCCCCCCTCAGAACTCTAAGGAGGACGTGATTAGGAAAACACAGTCCTGCACACAGTGTCCCTCCCCCAGTAGGCTTTAATTTCTCACTGTTCTTTAAACACACCGGTATTTCCGATAGCAGAGTTGCACAGCAGAAGCGTGCTGGGCCCATAAATACACCTGTATTTCTCATCCCAATGAACCGTTTATTCAAATCACCTTTCTCTACGAGGGCGAACGGCGTCATCATGAACAGCACGGGCTTCAGAGGTGGGCACTGTGTGGCTGCCCAGCTGGGCGATCTCGGGCAAGTTCCGTAACTGAGTCTCTTCTGCAAGAGGAGATGCTAACTGTGTCTGTCCTCAAAGTTGTGGTGAAGATGAAGGTGTGCACGGATGCCCGGCATAGGGGGTGCGCCCGCTAAACGTGAGCTGTGAGTATTCACCGTCCTTATGATTCTTATCAATGAGCCAAGCCCTGAAATCACTCACGCTAATTAAAAATTGCATCAGCAGAGTGCTGAAGTTGGTAATAAGTTAGACAAACACGGGGGCAGATCGAACTCTTTCAGGGAGACAAGGAGAGGCGTTTTTCTTTACTCCTCTTTTCAACAGTCTGAGTGTTAGGGATGGAAGGAAGAGAAGGTAAGAAAAACAAGAGGAACAGAGGCGGAAAAAGTGAAAGAGTGAGAAGAGGAAGAGGAGGGGAATTTCAGGAGGGAGGCAAAAAGAAAAAAGAGGTGAGGTGCATGATTCCCAAACTACATTCTTATCTTTTCCTCCCAAACCAGCAGCCTCTCTGCCAGTTCTAATGAGACCGCAGATTCCCGCCCACATGCTTTTTTCATTGTCTTCAAACACTTTCCTGTTACTACGATTTAACCGTCTCACTGCTGGGCTAGAGATACCCTTCCTGCTGTCAACCTCCCATGAACCCTTTGGTCTACGCTCTTGAAACCGCCGTGACTTCGCGTAGAGCCCACAGCCCGAGGCTTGCAAACAGAGCTCGTCTCAGACACTGTCTGCCCTCGACTGATTATTGGCACTTGCGTGGCTATGTTAAAAAGGTTTCCAAGTCCGCGTGTGGCTCCAGCAGGAAAGAGTGACCCGTGTTACGTCTGCCTCAAGCACGGGCGTGGGAAGTGGAGGTTTGAATGCCAGGTGTCGCCCTGGTTGTTCAGGAATTTCGCCCTGCCTTGAGTTCACTTTTGTGCAAGGCCATTCCACCTGTCCCTCACACTTTTTGGGGGATTCAGAGCACAAGAGGTTTTTGTTTTTCCTTCTATTAACACGAATGCTTTGCATGGTGAAAATACTGGGCAGTCCTATATGGCGTGATTGACAATGAGCAGCAGAAATTAAGGTGTTGGAGTGAACAGAGGCAGGTCCCACGGCATCTCTTCCTATTTCCTCTTGAAATTTTGCTTTCTGAACACTCAGTCTGTAAAACCTCACCAGCTGCCTTGCTGCTTCTCAAAGGAAGACACTCACACATTTCTCATCACACATGTAAAAGAAGACTTACCTAGAGGAGTCTGCAGAATTAGTCTCTGGAACACAAAATTATTGAGTTACTGAATTTTGTGTCCCAGA
Source organism: Lepilemur septentrionalis (assembly GCA_963573855.1). NCBI lineage: Eukaryota > Metazoa > Chordata > Mammalia > Primates > Lepilemuridae > Lepilemur > Lepilemur septentrionalis. Next base: position 11,854 of record CAUYMX010000945.1, on the reverse strand, counting down.
GACTCAACACATGATTTCTTGGTGGTATAGTTTCACAAATTATACACACGTACCTTTGCATAGTTCAGTATCGTTTTCTTTGTCGTACCAACCGTTGGAAATGGCAGTCCAGAGACAGCAGATCTCCCGAAAAGAAACGCACACCCACTCGTCTCCCCGGGAACTACCCTGAAACGCGTGTTCAGAGCCAGGGCACGCGAGAGCCCAGACCTGGCAAAAATCACAGCTCCCTTGGAAAGCAAGCGGCGACCCACAGTGGTGCCACTGAGCTTTCCCTGTGCCCCGCTGCTGCTCTTGCTGGGTTTATGAAACAAAGCCACTGAGAACCAACACGGCAGGGCACGCTGCCAGCAAGTCGGAACAAGTACAGCAACTCTAGGGCTGCCTGGATGCAGGTGGGAGAGCCCGGCTGCAGGTTGGGGACACGAAGTGAGTGCCTGCATGCGTCAGCGTCCCAGGTGGGATCAGCTCCATTTCTTAGGAAACTGTTGCTAATTTAGATCAAGCCAGAGGGACATTGCAGTGTTCAGTTATCAGATGAGTAGCTGAGATATTGCTCGTGTGGCTCTGACAAGGGTTAACAAAGCTGGAGGGCTATGGATGTCCATACTAAAGAAAGGGGGGGGTGTTTACATTCATCAAATGAGACCAGCTTTCTCAGTCCTGGCACTACTGGCATTTCGGGCTGGATAATTCTTTGTTAGAGTTGGGGCTGTGGGCTGTGCACTGTGGTCAGCAGATCCCTGACCTCGACCCACTAAAGGCCAGCAACACCCGCTCCTCGCTCCTTGCTGTGACAACCAAATTGTCTCCAGACATTGCTGAAGGCTCCCTGCAGGCAAAATCGCCCCTTATTGAGAATTACTGGACCAGACCTTTCTCCTTTACTTACATGAAATTGAGCACAGAACTTCTATTATACATGTAACTTATTGCAGAGCTCAACTTTTAATCACTACCACTTAATGCCTTAATAATTATCCGCATAGGTAAGACGTTTCACGTACATTACACATTTTACTGAGAAATGACCCTGTTAAGATAAAGCCTCGATTTCCCTTTCTCATCTTAAATTGATGTGACTGGTTTGGTGGCATGTGAGTCTGATCCCTTAGAGAATGAGAGCAATTATGAGCCTCTCAGGAATCAGTATATGGTGAGGTTTGTCAAAAAGTAAAATATTGCAAAGGTGGTTGCTATTAATTTTTAAATAATTGCCGGATCCTAGTCCCAACAGCAAGAAGCTACGTATATATATTCTGCCTAATTTGATGGGGATGAACTTCAAAAACAGATTAAGCCTTTTTAGTTTTTCACCTGAAACAAAGATAATTAGCTTGAAATATAAGAGAGGAGAATAAATCACCAGCACTGTTATTTCAAAGACATTTCCTTCCGCTTGATCCTGGCTTGCCTGACGTCTTGATTCATAAAAAGTAACGCTCCATCTGTGTGCGAGTTTCGCACATTTTGCTCGGAAATACCGTTCTTATATTTCAGCCCCTCGATGGTGATTTCCAAGGTTTCAGCTCCTCTCTTTTGACAGCTATTCAGGGATTGCTCGGAATCTCATGAGCGTAGACAGTAAATAGGGAAATAGGGTAAAAATGAGAAATACCAAGAGGTCAAAGACAAAGTGAGGGAATTTTTCTTTATGAGCCTGAGAGAAGTTGTTAGTTCCATTCTCCTTCTGCACTGAAACACCAGGAGCCCCTCCTCCGTCCTTTTTCTATGGCTTGGTCATGTCAGCTGCAGCTCTCGCTGCCCTGGAAGGGACCTCAAGAAGACACATGTGTCTGCCTGAGAGTTTTAAGCAAGGTTTTACCCAATATAGCAGCACAGATATCTGGGCAGTGCTTGTAAAACTGAAATAAACATTTGTTGACAAAGCCCAAAGTTTTGCCCCAAAGGACTACATTTTTTAGTATTATCTCATTTCTGGCAAAACCTCCACCTGGGGGCCACATCTAGAGGCCTAAACAAGAGCCTCCTCGATTTCTTTCTCATGGCTTTCTCTGATTGTGCCATGCATCATGTTCCCCCTTAACTCGTTTACCCTGAGTTAGCATTTATTTTAGCCGTCTAAAGAGTCACTCCTAACACCGCTCCTCATGCATTTGGTTCCACAGATCAATATCGATAACAAAATGTTGAGTGGAATAATGTTCTCACTTCGTCATTCCTGCTGGATTCACCAGCCACATGCAGGCAAAGTGTTGGGATTTGGGTGCTTTCGTGGACAGGGAAAGAGCCTGGATTTGCTTTGGGAAATTATCCGCCCTTTTCCAAAATCATGGACTCTGGCTGCATGTCCTTTAAGATGAAACATTTCTAGACCTGACCAAACTGCCAGAAAGAAATTTGCAATAAAAGGTTGCCTTTTGTATCCCTTCCCATTTTTACCTCATTAGGTTTTGCAAAAACCTATTGTTCAATGACCTCTTTGCAAAGAAGGAAAACAAAACACATGCACACCTGTTCCTTGTAGAGAGATGAGACTGTCTTCCTTTTTGCCTTAAAATGTTATTTATATAGTAATAATTGAAATTTCAGATTGTCCTGGAGATTACTGTCTACATTGCTAATAATTATTTAAAACACTTCCCTGACATATTTTAGTGCCTATCCCATGTGTTTTCACAAAATAGCCTATTTATCATCGTCAATATAAATCTCATTAAAAACACATATTAAGCATCTGTCTGTATGTTCTGTTCTGGAGCTATACCAAAGGATTTTGGGGGACAAAAACCCAACAATGTAAGTCTCAGAAGTTCTTTGAAAGCCACTATTGAGATTTATTTTAATAGTTTGTAGATTTTGTTCTCTTAAATGCCTAGATTTCTTCCACGTCACCCCCCCGACCCCAGGTATGTAGAAGTTTCACTTTCTACTAAATTGATTACCTTATTTGATTTTCCAAAAAGTGTTTGAGAGACAGGATAGAGCAAGACTCTCCAGCAATCATCACCCCACAGAAACACACTAATCCACACATCCCAATCTCCCTGAAGAACACAGATGCAAAAATCCTCAACAAAACACCATTAGTAGCAAACTGAATCCAGCAGCACATTAAAAGGATCACTCACCATGGTCAAGATTCATTGCAGGAATGCAAAGATGGTTCAACACATGCAAATCAATAAATGTGATATATCACACTAACAGAATAAAAGGCAAAAATATGATTATTTCAAGAGATGCAGAAGGAACATTTGATAAAATTCAACATCCCTTCATCATAAAAGCTCTTAACGAGTTAGGTATAGAAGGGATGTACCTCAATACAATAAAGGGCCATCTATGTCACAACCACAGCTGACAGCATGCCATATGGGGAGAAGTTGAAAGCCTGTCCTCTAAGATCTGGAAAAAGACAAAGATGCCTATGTTCACCACTTGAGTTTAATGTAGTATTGCAAGTCCTAGACAGAGAAATCGGTCAGAAATAGAAGGCATCAAAATTGAAAGAAGGAAGTGAAATCGTCCGTGTTTGCAGATGACATGATCTTATATATAGAAAACCTTAAGGATTCCACCAAACAGCTGTTGGAACTAAAAAACACATATACAAAATCAACATACAAAAATCAGGAGCATTTCTATGCACAAATAGTGAACTACCTAAAAAAGAAATCAAGAAACCGATCCCATTTACAATAGCCGCAAAAAACAAAATGCTTAGAAATAAATTTAACCAAGGAGGGTAAAATATCTCTGCAGTGATAACCATAAAAAAATTAATGAAGAGATTGAAAAGACACAAATGGAAAGATATTCTGTGTTTATGGATTGCATGAACTAACACTGTCAAAATGTCATACTCTCCAAAATGATGTACAGATTTAATGCCATCCATATCAAATGACATTCTTCAAATAAATAGGAAGACAATCCTAAAATTCATGTGGAACCACAAAAGACCCAGAATAGCCAAAGCAATCTTGAGCAAAAACAACAAAGCTGAAGGCATCAAACTATACTGCAAAGCTATAATGGTATAGCTTGGTACTGGCCATCATGGTAATGGCGTGAAAACAGACATGCAGACCAATGGAACAGAATACAGAACCCAGAAATAAATCCACATATTTACAGCCGACTGGTATTTGACAAAGGTGCCAAGAACACACCACTGGAAAACCACAAATGAAGTGTGCTGGGAAAACTGGATATCCACATGCAAAAGAATGATCAGACCCAGGAAGCAGGGGAGGAGGCCTTCCCCCGGCGCTGGGGTAGCCACGGCAGAGAGGAGGCACTACGGCATGCACACACGCATGCACAGCTCCAGACTCCCTAAATGTGTTTTTTTTTTTTCGTGTGCATGATAGGAGAGCAGCACTTATCCGTGACAACGTGGACGGGTCTGGAGGACGCTACGTTAAGTGAAATGAGGCAGGAACAGAAAGACAAACACTGCACAGCCTCACTCACATGTGGAATCTAGAAAAGTTGATCTCATAGAGGCAGAGGGCACAATGGTGGTCAGCAGCGTCAGAGGTGGTTGGGGGGAAGGGAGTTTGTGATATGTTGATGTATCTTTACAGCCAGATAAGGATGAATACGTTCGTTGCATAGCATAGTGACTATAGTTAATGGTGACACATTATATTTTTGAAAAGCTATACACTTTATTTTTGAAAAGTGGATGTTAAGTGTTCTCACCACAAAAATAACTAAGTAATGCATTTGTTAGTTAGCTAGTTTTAGCCATTCCACCATGACATATACTTCAATGAATCCTACTGTACCTGACCAATATATACAATTTTATATCAATTAAAAAATAAATCTGGGGCTGGGCATGGTGGCTCATGCCTGTAATCCTAGCACTCTGGGAGGCCGAGGCGGGAGGATCGCTCAAGGTCAGGAGTTCGAAACCAGTCTGAGCAAGAGTGAGACCCCATCTCTACTAAAAATAGAAAGAAATTAATTGGGCAACTAAAAATATATAGAAAAAATTAACTGGGCATGGTGGTGTGTTCCTGTAGTGCCAGCTACTAAGGAGGCTGAAGCAGAAGGATCACCTGAGCCCAGGAGTTTGAGGTTGCTGTGAGCTAGGCTGACACCACGGCACTCTAGCCCGGGCAACACAGTGAGACTCTGTCTCAAAAAAATAAAAAAATAAAAAAAAAATAAATCTGAAAAACATTGAAGTCCACATGTTACCATTTTAAGTTAGGGTTATTGTCCCATGGGCACTTCTTTTGCCTTTAACTGGGGCTGTCATACTCAACCGCATTGAATGCCATTTACAAGAAATGCTAAAACACAGCAGTCAGTCACTATGAGCAAATATCCTACTACAATATGTAAACGCCTTGATATTTTCTTATCACACAAAAAAGTGTGAATTAAATTATAATATAATGAGAAACCAGCAGTCTGAAGTCATTCCAAATGGGGCAAACCTTCACTAGTGCATAAAATTTTCCAGCGATTGTTAAAAAAAAACAAACATCAGTGAGGTTTGAGCCTTGAAGCTTTCTCCCCATGACCAAAAAAGGGCCCCAAACAAGCAAGCACACCTAAGCATTTCACCCTTGAAGCAGCTTCGTGAATTAATAAGACAAGTCAATTAATACAATGCTCTGTTGATTCGGGATAAAACATGAAAATGGAAAATCGTGGAGCTGTTTACTGTATTGGGATCCAGCAGCCAGGAAGACTCCGAACAAAACATCCTCTCTTCTCTACGTATTAAAGGAGAACCTGACGTGGCTCCTGCTGTGGATTGAATTGGGTCCCCCCAAATTCGTATGTTGAAACCCTAAGCCCACTGCAACTGTGCACACCCCCTCCCTCCCCACTTCCCCCTCTCCCCGCTATGGCCACTGTAGGGGTGAGGGGAAACTTGCCCGCCAAAAGTTCGCTGGAAGATCAACTCACAATTAAGCCACATTCATAAGGGAAAGTGTTTGCCATGTGTATGGGGAGAAATCACAGAGTGGTTACCCAATAGCCCAACGAAGTTCAGATATTTTTATACGTACCTTTTAGAGTGGAGGGGGGAAAACAAGGAGCATAGGTAATTCTGTTTAGGGGTGATAAATGGTTGCTAGGGAGGATGCATGGATGGGGCAGGGTGGGGGGAAACAGATTGACTTGTGAATTAACCTGACAGACAGGTATTACTTTTTTTTGTTTTTTGTTTTTTTTTGAGACAGATTCTCACTCTGTTGCCTGGGCTAGAGTGCCGTGGCATCAGCCTAGCTCACAGCAACCTCAAACTCCTGGGCTCAAGCAATCCTCCTGCCTTAGCTGGGACTACAGATGTGTGCCACCATGCCTGGCTAATTTTTTTCTATATATTTTTAGTTGCCCAACTAATTTTTCTATTTTTTTAGTATAGACGGGGTCTCGCTCTTGCTCAGGCTGGAGCAAGAACTTTTGAACTCCTGAGCTCAAAAGATCTGCCCGTCTAGGCCTCCCAGAGTGCTAGGATAATAGGCGTGAGCCACCGCACCCAGCCAGGTCTTATGTTTTAAGTGACTTGGGCCAGGCCAGGTTGTATTCTTGATCTTCTTTCCTGAAACATATTGTGAGAGCAGGGAGAGGAAGGGAAATCAGTAGCCCCCTCTGATCTTTGGATCAGGTCGGCCTGGTTGATGCAGACAGAAGGAAAGCCCCTTCCAGTGCTTTTTGATCTCAAATGGCCTTTAATTCGAAATATGCTTTATACCAAGGAGTCATATTTTGGGGTGAACTTTCCTGAGATCCTTTACCATCTACCAGCCAGGAAGAGAGCCCTTGGAAGGGAACAAGTTGGCCAGCATCTTGATCTGGGACTTCCCAGCCTCCAGAACCATGAGGAAATAAATTTTGATTTTTAAGGTACCCAGGCTCTGACGAATGCAGCTTCCAACAGCCTTCTGTGTAGGACCCTAGAGAGGATCAGTGGTGGGCACAGGAGGGGTGTTTAGCAAGCTGTCTCTTTTCCGTCCTGGGCACACAGCTGGACTCTCACTGGCCTTCCTCGTGGTTAGTTAGGTGTGGCTGTAAGCCAGAGTTCTGCTTAAGGGACAGTGGCAGTTGCATTCCACGTCACTTCCAGGCCTGTCCCTTTGCACCTCTGAGCTTGCTCTCTCTTCTTTGCTTGCTGCTGGGAAGCAGAGGCTCCATGGAAGGTTCCATGTGCCCAGAAATGGCAGAGCCTCTCAGGTACTTTCAGCCTGGAGTCCATGGATAAAATTCAAGGAGTCCATGAGTTTAGATAGAAAAACATTACCTCTGTATTTTTAGGAAATTCTAACTTAAATTTAGCATTTCCTCCCATTATGAACGTAGACAAATCACCACCATGATATTAGCAGTGCCTATGACTTTGTCATCTACAGAAATCACAGATTGTGAACTAAAATAAAATCTTAAAGCTCAGCCACCACCCGCTGACTGAATGGACCCCCTCGTGGCCAAAGAGATATCCTAAAACTGAATTGCCTGCCATGAGGGAGGTCAGACACGCCTCATCATGCCTCCCTTTTTTCTTGGAGACATCCTTTGTGACCCATTGACAGGCCTAAGGGGATGCAAGACACACCTGCAGGTCCTCAGTTTACACAACAATTCTATGTCCGCTGGCTTATCTCTGATAACAGCTCCTCATGGTAAAACATTCCAAGCCTTTAGACAAAGCTTCACATCTTTAACCATTACAAGCCAAAGAATCTTTGAACCCACCTATAACCTGTCAGCCCCCTCCCTCCTGGGAGATGGCCCACCTTTTCGGGCCAAACCAATGTACGCCTCCCACGTATTGATTTATGACTTTACCTGTAACCCCTGTCTCCCTGAAATGTATGAAACCAAACTGTGACCCAGCCACAGCGAGTCCACTTGCTCAAGGCTTCTAGGGTGTGGCTCCGGCTCATGGTCCTCAAATTTGGCTCAGAGTCAATCTCTTTAAAATTATTTCACAAAGTTTGGCTTCTTTTTTGTTGACACAGTGGAACGGCTGACCCACCCAGACCAGCAGCCCATACAGAGGAAATGACTCAACTGGAATTGTGACCCCCACCCAAGAACCTCGCCAGCACAGAAGACAATTTCTACAACCCCCTGGTTCTACTCTGAACCCAGCCAATTAGCAGATTCGATTGCCTCCGCCAAACTGCCTTTAAAAACCCTGTCTCTCAAATTCTCGGGGAGGTGGATTTGAGAAATTTCTCCCGTCTCCCTGCTTAGCACCGCTGTGGGGAATAAACTCCTTCTTGGCTGTAAATCCTGCTGACTCAGCATACTGGCTTCCCCTTGGTTGGATGGCAACAATATCACATTAGAGCTGTTTCAGATATTTCAGAACCTTTTTACACTCAAGACTGCTCAAAAATTATGACAGTTATTAAACCTGCTGCTGGATTTTGTTATTTAATGATTTAATAATGAACCATGTATATTACTATATCTCAAAATTTTTTTAATAGTTTGATTACTGAGTTTTAATATAATTTTCTTTAAATCTTATGCAGTTTATCTTATGCATTTTTAAAACTATCATCCTAAAAAAAAAGGTTGACAGACTTTATCAGATTGCCCAAAAGGTCCATGGCACAAAGATGTTAAAAACTCTAGGGCCAGAGGGAAGGAGCCTATGTCAGAGTTACTTGGGGGAGAAATAAACATTTGCTGGGTTTACCCACCGAGACATTGAAGTTGTTTGTTATATTTGTTCGTCTTCCCCAGCGAAAAGGTCTCTATGCTCTAAAACCTGGGTTGGCAGACCTTTCCCGTGAATGACCAGTTAGCAAACATTTGGGGCCTTGTGGGTCTCACAGTCCCTGGGGCAGTTGTATCAGTTGTATCTGCTGTTGTGGTCTGAAAGCAACCACGGGGATGTGTAAATGAATGGGCTTCTCTGTGTTCCAGTAAAATTTCATTTATAGATACCGAAATTCAGATTTTATATAATTTTGAAATGCACTAATGGTATTCCTAGACATCTTTTTCTCTAATCATTTAAAAATGTAAAACTCATCCTGGCTCACAGGCCACATAAAAGCAGGCGGTGAGTGGGCTGTAGTTTGCCCAGCTCTGATCTAAGACACGGGTCCGGTGACACTTTGGGGGAGGATCAGGCAGTGCCCTTGTGGTGACTGTTGAGCTTCCTCGGTGATTCAGTTCAATATTTACCTTATTGGTGACGTCAGTGAATGGCAATCGGAAGTAATTCTGCGTCGCCTACTTTTTCTAAATCCGAATATCACCCTAATACCCTGTGCGTCCTTATTAACGCTTAGAATAGCGGTTCCCCATCGCGGCTGTACTTTGGAATAACATGGGGTGTTGTAAAAGGAACCATCAACGCCTGGGCCTCACACTGAGCCCTGATTTCTTCCCTCCCTCCCTCTCTTCTTCCCTCTCAACGGATATTTACCGAGAAACTGATAAGTGCCTCGTAGGTACTTTTCTAGATGCTCCGAGATTCATTTCAGTTCACCTGTTTATTGCCTTAAAATTTTTCAATTATTTTTTTTAACATTTAAACATTGGGAAATTTCACAAAAAAAAAAACCAGAGGAGATGGTGATCCTGAACATCTCCACATGGTGACCATCAGGTCCGTCTGAGTCCCGAGGTCCCTTTGCCCTGGGAGAACAGGCTCTTCCTGCTTAGCTACACTTCCAAACATCTCATACACACCTGTGTTTCTCATGTCACTGAAACTCTCTACCCTGGAATTCTTCATCGGAGCTGTATGTAGCCCTCTTCCTGAGCCACTTGTTTAGAAAAATGTCCTATAATCTGCATCTTTCGTCTTATACCTGCAACCACATGCCGCGTTTTCGGATGAAAGCCAGCTGTTCTGGCATCTTCCGTATCAAAGGCCTGCGAGCTATGGCTCACACACCAAAACTGGCCTGTTGCTTGCCTCTGTAAATAATATTGCACATAAATTGTATCGGAATACAACCCCATCCATCTGTTTATGTGTTGTCTACACTTTCACGGCAGAGTTCGGTAGTTACCTGTGAAGTCTGTAATTATCGCTATCTGGTCCGTTACAGAAAACGTTTGCTAACCTACGGTCCAGATGTTTGGCATAAGACATTTGTACACTTAGACATGCGATGTCCACTTACTTTCTTGTAGCCGATCAAGCAACCCAGAGGTTCCGGGCTGTCTGTTAGGAGAGAGAGCAGCTGCGGTAAGCGGGACTCGTGGGGAAAGATGTTACTGGCATCTGTTATTCTTTTGCTGAAACGCCTTTGTCTTCATGCCAATTTGAATCATGGTTATTATTTTTTTTACTCGATTGTTTCTTTAAAGAGTCAATAAGAGAAACATTTATTTCATCTTACTATGTAAATGTCTCTACCTTGCTGGGAGAACAAAAATCACTGGCTTGACTTTTCAGCAAATTCCCACTTAACTCCCAGCCTCCCTGAACCCTGCAGCATAATGGGAACCTCAGCGGAGGAAACCGGCTAACGGTTGCAGGGCAGTGGACCATTCGAAACACCACAACTGCAGCTAATCGACTTGAAATATGCTTAAGATATGATGCTCGTTTTGTGCCTCCAGCCAGCAGGAAAAAGATCCAGTTTATTGGGTTGGAGCACAGCATTTGACAGTCATAAGATACCTATCAAAGGGCTTAATCCCTCTCCCAGGAAAAGAGAATCTGTCCAGGAAAAAAAACGTATTCTAAAACTCGTCTCTTGTACTCCACCTTCTCCTTACCTCTGTTCAACCAACGAGAGCTTGTTAAAATAAGATTTTTCTCTCTATAACGCACTTTCTCAGCAACATCTTCTCAATCTCCCTTCATCCTGGAAAATGGACTTTTTAGAAAAAAAACAAAATGTTACGTCCTATGGTCCTTATCAAGAGAAAATGCAACCTACTATATAATTCACCATGCTATCCCATAGCCTGAAAATGTTCTACAGAACGGGGTGTCAGCGTTCTTGGAATCCCACCTTTGTTTTGTCAAATACTTAGAAAGTGCTTAAGATTATTCTCCATAATAACAATAATCATAAGGGAATAACATCAGGAAGGAGGAAAACGTGGCTTAGAGTTATTAAGATACAGTATTAAGAGCCCTGAAATCAGAAGACCTGATGTCTGATCTGAGCTTTATCGTCAAGGAGCCCTGGTGACCCTGGCAGAGTAGCTTAGATTATTATGGGCTGTGCATCCTCTTCTGTACAGCGTGGACAGCCGACCGCCAATGTTAGTACTTGGGAAAAAACCAAATGCGATGAAAGAGTGTTCATACGCTGTAAAGCCTTCTACAAAGGGAGCGGATTTTAATATGCTGCTCAGAAAGGCCTTGGAATTCCTACTGAAATTATTTTGGTAGTTTGCTTTGAAAAGTCCTGGCAAGACCTCAGCGAGTTTCAACTGGCTGAAGACGGGGCGATTTGAGCATTAGTAGGGGCAGTATGTGCAAAGGAGAGGAACACATCATACGTTTACTTCCATAAAGTCACAATGATACTAAAAAATTCTTTGAAGGTAGCTGGTGAAACATCCCAGTATTTTGAAAGCTGATAAACCAGGAGACTCAGGCATTTATTATCTTCTTATAAAATCTGTACCTCTGGATAACGACATGGGAAAATTTCTCTCTTTTTTTTTTTTTTTTTGAGACAGAGTCTCTGTTGCCCGGGCTAGAGTGCCATGGCATCAGCCTAGCTCACAGCAACCTCAAACTCCTGGGCTCAAGCGATCCTCCTGCCTCAGCCTCCCGAGTAGCTGGGACTACATGCATGTGCCACCATGCCCGGATAATTTTTTCTATATATTTTTAGTTGGCCAATTAATTTCTTTTTATTTTTAGTAGAGACGGGGTCTTGCTCTTGCTCAGGCTGGTCTCGAACTCCTGACCTTGAGCAATCCACCC
>CAUYMX010000944.1:0-18372 GCA_963573855.1 Lepilemur septentrionalis | reverse complement strand
AAATAGAAATCCTAGAACTGAAGAATTCATCAAACAAATTACAGACTGCATTGAAAATATATTCAGCAAAATAATAGATTAAAACTTCCCAAATTTAGTAAAAGACATAGGCATTCAGATACAGGAGGGTTCATGATTTCCAGGCAGATAAAATACAAAAAGTTCTTCTCCACTGCACGTTATAATCAAACTCTCTAAATTCAAAGGTAAAACATGAATCTTAAAAACAGCAAGACAAAGTGCTTAGTCACCTATAAAGGAACCCTATCTGACCGACAGTGGAATTCTGAACAGAAATCTCATAGGCCAGAAGAGAATGGGATGATATATTCAAAGTGCTGAAAGAAAATAACTGCCAACCAAGAAGAATATATTCAGCAAAAGTATCCTTCATAAATGAAGGAGAAATAATTTTTTTTAAAGAAAGAAAATGCTGAAGAGATCTGTTACCATTAAAATGGCTCTACAAGCAATGTTCAAGGAAGTTACAAACCTGAAAGTGAAAGGACAGCGTTTACTACCATAAAAACACATGAGAGGTTGAAATTCACTGGCAAAGTGATCACACAAAGGAGAAAGAGGACTGAAATGGTATCACTACAGAAATTCACCAAACCACAATGGCAATCAATAAGAGAAAAGGAACAAATAATACATAAAACAACAAGAAAACAACACTATGACAGGAAAAAAAAGTCTCACATATCAATAATAACTTTGAATAAAAACGGATTACATTTTCCACTAAAAAGAATTACTGAGTATAGAATGGCTAAAAGAATTAACACACACACACACACACACACACACACACACGATTTTCCTATATTCTGCTTATGAGAAACTCATCTTACCAGAAAGACACACAGAGACTGAAATAAAGGGATGAAAAAAGAATCTATTACATGCAAATGGAAACCAAAACAAGTATATCTATATATATACTTAGATAAAATAGACTTTTAAAGTCAAGAACAGTTTAAAAAAGACAAAGAAGATCATTATTTAAAGATAAATGGATCAATCCAACAAGAATAAGTGACAATTCTAAATGTATATGTACTTAACACTGAATTGCCCAGATACATAAAGTAAATATTGAGAGAGGTAGACTATGATATAATTATAGTGAGAAACTTCACCACCCACTCACAGCATTAGATAGATCACTAGAAAGAAAATAAACAACAAATAATTGGATTTAAAGTAGACTTTAAGCCAAATTGACATAACAGGCATTTGCAGAACATTCTATCCAAAAGTGCAGAATATACATTCTTTTCATCAGTATAGGGAACATTCTTCAGGATAGACCATATGTTACACCACAAAAAAGTATGAACACATTTTTTTAAAAAAATTGTAATTATATTGAGTATCTTCTCACATTGCAATGGAATAAAACTGGACAGCAATGCCAAGAAAATATACACATACATGGAAATTAAACACTATGCTTCTGAATTACCATAGGGTCAATGAAGAATTAAGAAAATAAAAAAAAAATGTCTTGAAATGATTGGAAATGGAAACACAACACACCAAAACCTGTGGTGCTAACAGGGAAATTTATAGCAATAAAAGCCTACAACTAAAAAGAAGAAAATTGTAAATTAAGAATCTAATAAAGCATCCGAAGGAACTAGAAAAGCAAGATCAAACCAAACTCAAAGCTGGCAAAAAAAAAAAAAAAAAGAAAAAAAAGAAAAAGAAAAGAAATAACAATATCAGAGCAGAACGAAATGAAATAGAGACCAAAAAACAATACCAAAGATCAAGGAAACAAAAAGTTGGTTCTGCAAAAAGGTAAACCAAATTGATAAACTGATAGAATAGTCAGGAAAAGAGAAGACACAAATAAACAAATTCAGAAATTATAAAGGAGATGTTATGACTGATACCATAGATATACAAAATATCATCAGAGACTATTATGAGTAACTATATTCTGACAACTTGAAAACCTAGAGTAAATGAATAAATTCCTAGAAACATAAAACCTACCATGATTGAATCAGGTAGAAATCCAAACCATAACAGACCAATAACAAGTAGTGAGATTGAGTCAATAATAAAATATCTCCCAACAAAGATAAACCCAGGACCATGGATGCACAACTGAATTCTACAAAATGTAAAGAATTAACACTAATCCTTCTAAAACTATTTCTAAAAAGCAAAGATTGATCTTCTTACCTCATTCTTTGAGACTGTTATCACCCTGATACCAAAGCCAAAGGACAACAAAGAAGGAAAACTACAAACCAATATCCCTGATGAACATAAATGCAAATATTCTCAACAAAATATTAGTAAATTGAATGCAGCCTCACATCAGAAAAGATAATACTCCACAATCAAGTGGGATTTATACCAGGGATGTGAGGATGGTTCAACATATACAAGCCAATAAATATGATATATCACATCAACAGAATGAAGAACAAAACCAGATCAATAGACACAAAAAAGCATTTGTTAAAATTCAAAATGCCTTCATTATAAAATCTCTTAACAAACTAGGTATAGAAGAAACATAACTCAAAATAATAAAGGCTCTATATGACAAACCTACAGATAACATTATACTGAATGTGGAAAAGTTGAAAGCCTTTCCCCTAAGAACTGGAACAAGAAAAGGATTCTCATTTTCACCACTCCTATTCGACATAGCACTAGCCATAGCAATTGAAGTAAGAGAAAGGAATAAAAGGCATCAAAATGGGAGAAGAGGAAGTCAAATTGTCCTTCATTTATGGTGATATCATCTTATATCTGAAAAACCTAAATACTCCAGTAAAAAATCTTAGATTTGATAAATAAATTCAGTAAAGTTTCAGGATACAAGAGCAATGTACACAAATAAGTAGCATTCCTATATACCAATAATCTACTAGCTGAGAAAAAAATCAAAAAGACAATCCCATTTATAATGGCTAGAAAAAAGCTACCTAGGAATAAATTTAACCAAATAGGTGAAAGATATCTACAAGAAACCCTACAAAACAATGATAAAATAAATTGAAGATGACACAAGCAAATGGAGAACATATCCTCCTAGATCAGAAGAATTAATGTCATTACAATGATCATAGGGCCTAAAGCAATCCACAGAGTCAATGAAATCTTTCTCAAAATGCCAACTTTGTTCTTTACAAAATTAGAAAGATAACTCTAAAATTCATGTGAAGCCAAGAAAGAGCCAGAATAGCCGAAACAATCCTACATAACAGAATAAAGCTGGAGGCATCACATTACCTGACTTCAAAATTTTTTACAAGCCTATAATAACCAAATAGCATAGTACTGGTATACAAACAGACACATAGACTAAAGGAACAGAATAGAGAACCCAGAAATAAATCCTCATTTATTTTGTCAAAGATCTTTGACAAAGCACACAAGAACTTCCACCTGGAAAAGGACACCTTTTTCAATAAATGGTACTGCAAAAATTAGAAAGCCACATGCAGAATAATGCAACTGGACCCATATCTCTCACTGTATACACAATTAAACTCAAAGTAGATTAAAGACTTAAATGTAATCGTCAAAAATACTAGAAGAAAACCTGGGGAAAATTGTCGTGGGCATTGGTATAGGCAAAGAATTTATGATTAAGACCTCAAAAGAATAGGCAACAAAAGCAAAAATAGACAAGTAGGACTTAATTAAACTAAAAAGCTGCTGCACAACAAAAGAAATAATCAACAGAGTGAAGAGACAACCTGTTGAATGGGGAAAATATTTGCAAACTATTCATGCAATAGGCAACTAATATCTAGAATATACAAAAAATTCAAACAACTCAACAGAAAAAAGTACCCATTAAAAAGTGGACAAAGGATATGAATATATATATTTCTCAAAAGAAGACACGCAAGTTGCTAACAGGTATATGAAAGAATATTCAAAATCACCAACCATCAAAGAAATGAAAATGAAAACTTCAATGAGATATCATTACTCCAGTCTGAATGGCTATTATTAAAAAGATAAAAAAATAACAGGTGATGAGGATATGGAGAAAAGTAAACTTATACACTGCGGGTGGGGATAAAAACTAATATACCATTATGGACATTAAACAATACGGACATTGTTTAATGTCTAAACAATGTCTAAAACTAAAAAATATAAATACCAATTGTTCCAGCAATCCACTGCTAGGTGTCTACCCAAAGGAAAAGAAATTGGCATATCAAAGGGACATCTGCACTCATTTGTTTATTCCAGCACTATTCACAATAGCAAAGATATGGAATCAGCCTAAATGTCTATCAATGGATCAATGGATAAAGAAAATGTGTATATACACAATGGAATGTTATGCAGCCATTGAAAATGAATGAAATCATGTCATTTTCAGCAAATGCATGGAGATGAAGATTATTATCTTAAATTAAAAAGTCAGGCACAAAAAGACAAATAGCATATGTTCTCACTTATATGTGGTAGCTAAAAAATTTGATCACACAGAGGTGAGAGTGGAGATAACAGAGATTGGGAAGGGTGAGTGGGGGGAGAGGGAGAGGATGTAGAGAAGTTGGGTTAAAGTGTACAAATGCATAGTAAGGTTACAGGAATCAATTCAATGTTTGATAACAATGTAGGGTGACTACACTTAGCAAAATGTATTGTACTCAGGTGATGGAAACCCTGAATATCCTGACTTGGTTGCTATGCATTATATTCTTTTCACATGTACCTCATAAATTTTTACAAAAAATTTTCCCATGATACATTTACCAGATTCAATATATCAAATAGTTGAGTACTTGCTATTGTAGAAAAATATTGTGTGTTTGCTACTCTTCCTTTTGGAGGGAGTGAGGGTAAATCAATAGACACAGATCAGTGAGACTCCATTCTACTTCAGAATTATTCCATATTAAAAATCATTCCTTATGAGAATCAAAAAAGTTTACTTCAAGGGTGTGGGATTTAACTTGCCTTTGATCTCTAAAAGAATTTTAATAAATGTTCATGGCTAGGAAAATGACCAACGCTAAGTATTATTTATATTATTCCTACAGCAGCACATATAGTGGGTAGGAAAAGGAAGGTATCAAGTTATTAAAAAGAGATTAACAGCATTACTGGAAGCAAACACTGTGTTAAAAATTCAACTCCTATGAATGACACATTTCTTCTCTGACATTTAGCATAGCATTGCTGTGGTACACTATTTTAAACTGTTTTAAAATAGAACTGGTTTCAAAAATTTAGATGTTCCTGTATATAATTTAATCACTCATATCTCACTTGTTATCCATAAAAGAGGAACAATTTTAACATTTCTGACTTACTGTACAGGTTGAATGAACTAGGAGTTGCATTCTGACTAAAGTGCGTGTAGTACTCAATTCATGGGAGCTTATTCCTCCTTTTCTAATAAAACTCATGTCCCATCCCTATAACGAAGCAGGACATTTTCACATAGATCTTTTTTGGAAATGGTAATACACAGAAGGAGAAAAAAGTGTATACGGGCTGAATAACATTGAGTTTTATATTTGTTTAGTATTATTTTTCATGTTTATTGCCTTTTAATTTCTTATAACAGTTATACCAAAAAAAACCCTCCACATTTCATTTGTCCTAATTACGTTTTTAGTATGTGACTTCATGGGAATTTGCAATCTCAAAGGCACATTCAAATTCACTTTCCCATTTAGTCACATATTGTTCTTCCCCTGGACTTTATTTTTCTCATTATACCTCACTTTTCTTTTCACCTAATAAATAATTTTGTTGCTAGAATCTTCCTGGCAGCACTATATATACAAAAAACAGTAAGAGCAACAATGAAATTGCCCATCTGCATAGTGACAGCAAGTAGATCAAAGTAGACAAAATATTTAATTGAAAAAAACTAGCCACTGTTTTCTAACTACCACTAAAAAGTAACTTTTACTGACATTTCTTTCAACTTTCTTTGATAAAAAGAAAAACAAATTGACATCCAAGGAGCAAATGTAACCAATCAGAGAAGAGCTTTATTTGATCTTAGATGAATCTTTGTAAACTTTGCTTACCCAGAGTACAATTTATCTACTCTCTTTCTACCTAATGTTTCATTCTTTGACAGCTAACAGCAAGGGTTTGCTCATATTTTTTTTTCCTAGATGTGACTGTGTTTGTTTCTTTTTATATTGAATGAGAGAAAAATGAAATTTGCTGGTACTTGACATGATATGTAGAATGATCTAGCACTTGACTCCACGGTTGGCATACAGTAAGAGCAATGAAAAATCCCACATGCTCTCCATTGACTCTTTTTATTTTCTGCCACCATTCTCATTCGTGGAATTAAAGTGCACACACACACACACACACACACACACTGCTTGTTACATTCTGACTGTAGCTCCTCTTGAAACAAGTAATAGAAAAAAATCAGGAACCTACACATGGGTGATATTTATAAATATACAGAAACTTAGTCAAACAAAATAAGATAATGTAAACATCAAAAGTCAAAAATTTTCTTTCATTCTGTAACTAAAATAAACTCTATCATGAACTGCTTACTCTATAATGCTTACTCTATGATATAAGTTGTAGTCATAATGTATAAAGGTTTATAAAGTACAAGTATTTACACGCCACTCTAAGAATTTTCAAATAATTAATTTAGTTTTAGAAAATATCTGCATGATCATTGTTTGATGGTGCTATCATTGGAAGAGCTGTGCCCAATTTTAGCTATGACTTCACAGGGAAATATACCAACTTTTTAGGACAAATATTGAATCCCTGTGCTTTGCTGCAATAGAAGGACAACTAGAAAAATTATTTACGCTTTACAGCCAGCTACGTGCCTGAATGCCTGCACTTCCCACGTGCCATAAACAGTCACAGTTTCCATCAACATTGCCACCAAGTTACCTGCCCAACCTCCTGCTCCTCACCTCCTGGCCAGGACTGGGCCATTCAACAGCAGCCCGCAAAAGATGCACTCAGTCCACCTCTGCCCTGACACTGCTCTGGTCTGCTCAGTGACCTCTGAAATCTACCGGCAAACGCCTGCATCCCCCTTACCTACTTCTGAAGCTACAACAACAACAAAAACTGTTGGGTGACTTCTAGCCTTAATAAATGGATAATTTTATGTATATCAATTTTTCTTTTTAGTGGTGGTGAATCCTAGCTCACTATGATAAAATTAAGTACATTAAAATATTTTCCAACCCCTAAAATTCCCTGAGATTCTTTAAATTATTATTTCTATTATCAATTAAATCTAACTCATATATTAGGTAGCCATTTACCAAAGACTATGTTAACATCCTATAGCTTGAACTAATGTCTTTGTACTAAAACATGCATTTTCAATTGAATTTATATTTTATCACAATCATTTATAAATATGCACAGACTAAAAGTGCTTAAAGATTTTTAGATTAAACCAACTTGTTCTGTAGCTATTTTCAACCAATAGGCTGAGATCAGCCTTGTATGTATGTAAGAAAAATACAAAAAGGAAGGAGTATTCAAGGTTGAATAACCAAAGAAGTGAAATGGTAGTAACTATTTTATGAGTATATCAATGTTCAAACAGGTGCCTTCCAACCCATGCCCATGATGAAGTTAACTGTTATTTTGACACGTTTACCACATTTACTTACACTTTGTATAAAAGGCAATCTGGAAACACTAAGACATTGCAGCCCATTAGTTATTTTTCATTTGATGTGTTTTGTTGATTATTTTTCAGAATCTAAAACTTATATGCTTATATTTCTTATTAAATGTATTCCCTGTCCTTGATTTGTTTTCTTCATTGGTATTATTATTATTTTTTTTAACAGGGGAGAGTGCGAACACAGTCCCCCACTACCACATATTATGCAGTTGAGTTCCCCACATTTGGGGAAATCGCAGGGGTCAGCACATCCGGAGTGCAGTGGATAAGCCTCGCCCTGGGAAAACCACCTTCGTGATCATGGTATCTCCCCTGCCAGGAAAGTATTCCATTGGTGTTCTTAATACTAAATGTCCAGTTCTCAAATAAAATACCTGCTAGTTGAAATAAATATTTAGAAGTAATTTAGCTACCTTTATTTTACTGTTTAAAATAATTTTCCTCCTGAACAGAGGCAAGAGTTTTTAAGTTGAATTAGAAGCTAAATTTGAAGACATACTTATTAATATAAAGTCCAGAAATGTCTGAGAAATTAGTAATTGTTTTTTGTTAAACTATATTCATGTAGATGAATAAATTAATAATTTTAGAGTTAATCAACCCACACAAAATACTATTATAATAATACTTTAAAGTCACACATGCCACCGATGATATCTAGAAAAAAAATTCCTATCTGATAAAAGAAATTCCTCTTCTTTTTCATTTGCAATATCAATGAAATCTAGTTTGAAACACTTTATCATATTATATAATTCTTTCCTAAAATTGCCTACTTTGACAATGCATAATTAAATAAAAGAAATTCATTGTGATATTTTCCTTCAAAAATAGGACAAGATACTTGCCAGGGAATATTTTCAGCAATGAATTAACTAAATAAAACATATGCAATAAAATAGTATTAATTATTTCAGAAATACCTGCTTTAAATTTGATTTGTGTGTATATGTGTGTATATACATAATGGAATACTATTTGGCCATAAAAAAGAATGAAATTGTTATTTGCAGCAACATAGAATTCATCACATTAAGTGAAATAAGCCAGACACAGAAAGGCAAATACTGCATATTGTCACTCATATGTAGAAGCTAAAAAACTTGATTTCATGGACATAGAGACTAAAACCATAGATTCCAGATACTGACAGGAGTTGGGGAGGGGGGAGAAAGGAGGATATGAAGAGGGGTTATACAAGAGTAAAAATATACAGGTAAATAGAAGAAATAAGTTCCAGAGTTTGACTGCAGATGAAGGTGACTATTCTTAATAACAATATTATGGACATTTCAAATAACTAAAAGAGAGGACTTGAAATGATACCAACACATAAAAATGATAAACACTCAAGGTAATGGATACCCCAAATGACCTGACCTGATCATTCTACATTCTATACATATAACAAAGATTCTCATGCACCCTACATGTATGTAAATGATTAATATGTCAATAGAGGAATAAAAAGGAAAAACAGAAAGAAAGGGAAAATATGGTGATCTTCTTTTTAAATATAAATAAGTTTTGTTTGCTAGATAAGTAACTTACACCACTATAGGAAATTGAAAAACAATTAAAAATGGAAGTGATATATTTATTATCAATTACTTGTATGAGCCAAATTGTGGAAGAGTCAAAAAAAAAAGTCCAACTTGACATTTTGATTGAATTTGATTATAATTCTTCCCAGTGTTTGGGTCACTCTCAATGATGAGTCTGACTCTTTGGCCAACTCGACCACTTAGCTGTGAATGAAGAGGCTTACTCTAAATGACAATACATACCATCAATGCATAATCTCATTAAATCCATATGACACCATTCTGATGTACTTATTAATATCTGTTTTATGGTTGAAGAAATTGAGGCTTGAAATAGAAATACATTTTACCCAGGAACACAAAGCTAGTAGATGATAAAAACAATTCAAGTTCCATTTTTCTAATGCCAGGGGACCATATTCTAAACCAATATTGGAGTATATTGGTGTTAGCTTAAGGTTTTATTTTAATATAATTTCAGATAAAGTAAAAATATTTAAAAAAAAAAAAGAAATTCGTTCTTTTCACTGTGGAGACTATTAACAATATGATTACAAAAGGCAATTCAAATAAAATAAATTAATGTAGTTGAAGTTATAGTTTTGTTGAAATGTTAATAACGAAAATAATGAAAAAATATAGTCATACACTGCTTACCAATGGAGATACATTCTGAGAAATGTGTAGTTAGGCAGTTTTGTTCTGTGAGCATCATGGAGTGTACTAATAGCAATCGAGAGGGAATAGCCCACCACACACCCAGGCTATATGGTACAGCCTGTTGCTCCTAGGCTACAAACCTGTATGGCATGTTATTGCTCCACATACTGCAGGCAGTTGGAACACAATGGTAAGTATATATCTAAACCTAGAAAAGGTAGAGTAAAAATACAATATAAAGATAAAAATTGGTATACCTGTATAGGATGCATACCATGAATGAAGCTTGCAGGACTGAATCGATGCAGGTGAGTCACTGAGTGAATGGTGAGTGAATATGAAGGCCCGGGACATCACCGTACGCTACTGTATACTTTATAAACACTGTGTACCTAGGCTACAATAATTTTATAAAAATATTTTTCTATCTTAAATAACAAATTAACCTTATCTGTGCTAAGCTTTTTATATTTTTTAAATCTTTGACTCTTTTGTAATAACATTTAGCTTGAAACACAAACACATGGTATAGCTGTACAAAAATATTTTTTCTTTATATCCTTATTTTATAAACCTTTTTTCTATTTGTAAATTTTCAAAAGTTTTTACCTTTAAGTGTTTGTATTAAAAACTGAGACATAAACACGCACATTAGCCTACTAGACCTACACAGGGTCAGGACCGTCAATATCGCTGTCTTCCACATCCACGTCTTGTTTCAGTGGAAGATCTTCAGGGGCAATAACACATGGAGCTGTCAGCTCCCATGACAACCATGCCTTCCGGAATACCTCCTGAAGGACCTGCCTGAGACTGTTGTACCGTGGTTTTTAAAAATATAAATAGAAGGAGTATACTCTAATATAAGATAAAAAAGAATAGTATAGTAAATGCATAAACTTGTAATATAGTCATTTATTACCATTAGCAAGTGATATGCACTATACACAACTATATGCGTCATGCTTTTATACAACTGGCAGTACAGAAGTAGGTTTGTTTACACCAGCATCAACTCAAACTTGTGAGCAATGTGTTTTACTATGATATCATGACAGCCACCAGGTCACTAGGTGACAGAAATTTTTCAGTTTCATTATAATCCTGTGGGGCCACCGCCATATACTCAGCCTTTTGTTGACAAAATGTTGTTATGTGACACATCACTAACTATATCTTGTTTTATTGTGATCAGCATGAGATTTTCACCAGATTTTATGTTTATTTTAAATAAAGAAATTCAGTAGCTAGAACTCAGTTCATTGAATCTCTCATGTTTATGGAATCTGAAAAAAACATTTTTAAAAGGAAAATTTCTGGTTTCTATTGAAAAATCTTTCATGTCTGTGGTGCTGTTTGGTAAACCAAATGCCTGCTCAGATTATGAAGTGAACCCTCATATCATAAAATCTACTCCACAACCCAACACTAGAATCTTTTTGCAACATTCCAGATTTTTGCCACTTGCACTTTATAATTATTTTTTAAATGACTGTTCTCCCTTTAATAACTCTCTGCTGACAAATATTTTCATATGTAGTCCCCTGAAATGATCATGTAGTTTTTGTGTATTCTTTGTTCTCACTCCGGTGTCTCCGAAGTCTAATATTCCCTTTATATGATTTCATTTAATGTGTCTGAAAGGTTTCCCCATGTCGCCATAATTTTTCTTGTTTGCAAGTCAATTCCTTCAGTTCCATAATTTGTTTCCATGTAACAGAGTCTGTTTTCTCACCCCATCAGCTAGACTTTCTTTTGATGTGTCTGTTTAATGTTATGCTAGATCCAGCTATCATTTCTTACACATTTGCAAAATGCCAACATCACCGCTGGTTCATTTTGCATACTGGATCTTTTTTGTATTCGACTCCAAGGAAAAAACTTTGTTCAGAGTTCTAACTACCCACTCTTAAATACAGCATCAAGAAAATTGATAATTACATTGTAAGCACTGAAATTGGTGAGAATTCCTCCATAATTCTTGGTTTTTTATGAATTAGGAAATGCACTCAAAAAATTTAGAGAACTAAACAGCTAACACATGAATAAATTATCTACTTAATGATTTAGCTTGATTATAATATCAAGGTATAATTTAGTCATGTAATTAAAGTTTGATAGAAAAAAATTAATGAGTAATTTGACTGCATGAAAAGGTGCATCTTCTTCAGAAAAAAGAAGGTAGTACCCTGTCTCTGTTTTGTACATTTCAGAATAAACTCAGTGGATTATGTTCTATCGATACCATGTTTTAAGAAATTCAGAGAAAGTTTGAGGAGTTTTCAAAAGACTCCATGTTAAGAACAAAATCTCCACTTAATTCTACAGAATAAAAATTATGTCATTGAAACACAAGATACATTTTTAACTATGTACACATTTAAAATGTATGTATATTGTACATATGCATGCAAATGGATATATATATGAGTGTGTGTGTGAGAGAGAGAAAAACTTATAGTATAAATGATAATTTAAATTAGATGCATTATATAATTTGGCATCTATGAAAAACACTCTTGAAAAACTTGATAAATCTACTACTATGTATCAAAAGAATCATTTTTCCTTTAGTGAGAGTTAAAATTCTTAAAGATCCCATTCACAGATAATCTTCAACTTAATATATTTAGTGAGAAAAACAGGTTTTGTATTGTCCAGAAGATATTGTTAGTGCTTTAAAAAGTTACCAAGAAGAATCCAGAATCTGGAATTTAGGGTCATATTATTTTAGTTTAATGTACCCAGAGCCAACCTGCTAGAAAATGTATTTACCCAGTTATTTTGCACACTACTGAAGTACTTCTGTTCCAAGGTCATGAAGTTTGTACTTACGCTTTCCCCTATCACTTTCCCTGCAGGATAAGAATCTAGCAACTAGTTACGTCATTAACACGGATAGGAACTTTTAAATTCACCAGCAATTTTAATTATAAAAGTTACTGGTAACTAATAGTAATCAAATGTCATAAGTAAATCAGTTTTCCTACAATTCTTTTTACACTTTCAGATGAAAATGATTTTTTTCTTGTAGTCTTAAAATATTACCTTACCAGTTAACTTGTAAGACAAGAGGTCTTAGAGATCTGTTTAAATATATTCACATTTGGCCACATGATGACAAACTCTTTGTATGACTAGTATATATTATCAAATTTTGTTTCCTAAAAAACAAAAACATGTTTTCCTGAAACAACAATTTTGCTATCAGGTTAGGAGCAACATAGCCTGACATGAGCCCTTTTCCAAATCCCATACATCATGTGATCATTTTTTTTTTCTGAGATATTTTAATTGGTATATAAGAAGGAAAATTTCTGGGATCATGACACCATGAGAAATAGCATATAGAGTGATTGCATATAAATATATAAAGATGCACAGTCATTATGAAGCGAAAAACATGTTTAATGTTATATAATCTATTGATTCCAAATTTGTGTAATCATATGATTTTTAAAACTGCATGGTATACAACATCCAGAGAAATAAATTTCTAAAATTTTCACTTAAATAATGCTTGCATAGTCAATAAGCTTGAAATTGTATTTTAAAACCATAATAAAAGTTGTTCTTCTCTACTTTAAGAAATTTTAAAAATAAATTATTAAAACAATCAACAGATTATTACTGGAATTCTGATTAATAGGAAATACACTAAATTTCATAGTTCCCAATCATTAATATTTATCATTTGTTAGTATGTTTAATTTAACACATTTCATTTAGAATGTTCTTTTAATGTTGCCTATTCTATTGTATACATTTAAAATCTTTGCTTTAGTTCTCCATTCAAAGTGGAAAAATATAATTTTCAAAATATATCAATAATGTAAAATATCAAAATAAAGATAAAATAGAACAGAAATTTACCATTCTAAAGGGAACATAGGGCTTTCTCAATTACTTTTGCTCAACTATCATTCTCAATTGA
Organism: Lepilemur septentrionalis; assembly: GCA_963573855.1. Lineage (NCBI taxonomy): Eukaryota > Metazoa > Chordata > Mammalia > Primates > Lepilemuridae > Lepilemur > Lepilemur septentrionalis. The sequence goes on along the minus strand of CAUYMX010000944.1, from coordinate 4,586 downwards.
GAATTACAAAGCAATTTTCGATTACTATAAATAACTCACACAGTATGAAACCACAAAATGGATATTCATACAAAACAACTTGCAAAGGGTGCTACATTTGGATAGGTGTCTTCAAAATGCCCCAATCCAGCTGCCCCTTCCCTCCTTCCTTCCTTCCTTCCTTCCTTCCTTCCTTCTTTCTTCCTCATGCTTAGATGTAAATTATATTGAAAAAAGGATGGAATTCAATTGAAAGATTGTTCCTTGCCTATTGTGCTTTCGACATTCTATAATAGTTCATCTGATGCACTTAGAAGAATGAAGCTACCACTTTAGAACTATTCCTTCATCTAGTATTAGTGAAAATTGTATAATGCCACCAGAGTTCTTTTTCTGAGGCCTAAGGCTAGAATATTCTTTCTCCGTTATTTATTATTGTCATGGAGCCATTAGCTTTTGCCATTAGAAAATATACTCTACTAAAGGTGTTATAGCTGGATGTAAGTGCTCCAAATTCTCATTACATGCTGCTGACCTCTTCCTATAAATCTCAGCTTGGAGTTATCAGCTTTGTACTTGTTGGCCCTAATTGGAAAGCTCTCTGCTCTATCTAGGTACAAAATGTACTATCCGAGCTTGAATTTCTGCCCCTTATTAACATTGTCTTGTGACTTATTTCTTCAATTCTCTTTCCATTGGAAATCCAACTGAAACAAATTCCTCGGTTTTATATACAAAGTGAGCTTATGGTGGAACACACTGCAAATCATGCAGTGCAATAAACGAGAACACAGTCTAATACTTTTGCCATTAGAGAATATTAAAATGTCCTTTACTAATTAATTACTTGCACATCATTTTTTTGCACTTAATAATCTTGAAACAAATTCATGAATTTTTCAGCAGTTTGAAACTCATTTTACCATTTGAAAATCAAGTATCAGTCATACAGTAGTAAATTCCATGAAGAGTTTGTAAAGAGTTGTGTTATAATTTCCTAAAACCTATCTGTACTTCAGAGGGATTTTATTTTGCTAAGACTCTTGTGTAGCGTAGAGTAGGGAGAGGGAGTATTTCTGACCTAATTCATCTTTCCATCAGAAAAAAAAATATATATTTTCTTAAGAGAATTCCTGAAAGATTTTAATGTATTTCCTATTAAAATCACATGTTCATGCTGATGAATTTCCTAGCAGTTTACCACTATCTCCTTCTTAAGAGGAAGGTAGACTATGTACTATACTTAGAACTTGGAACACTCAAATGTCCCTGATCTAGGTTCTTTACCTGTATTAATAATGACATACTAGAAATCAGTATTATTGAAAAAGATTCATCTTAAGTGCATATTTAGTACTTGTGTTTTAGTACATATTTAAATATTTAAACAATTATTTTTCCAATTCCAATTAAATAATGCTTACTTTGAAAGAAACTGTGTAGAGTGTGATGAATGAGAGTTTTGTTCTTACGTTATTTTTTTCTATGAAAAACTGATTAACTAATTTTCAAAGAAACGAAACTCAAGCTTCATGAGCTCAGGAGATGAAATGATCAAAACTATTTAGGTTCTAAATTAAACTATACTTAGAATTATGATATTTTTGAGAAATTATGAACACTTTCTTTTATCCTCAGATGAACTTGTTTTTCCCAGCATTAATGTCAAGAGCCAAAGAGGAAACAATTTATGTTGAAAATTTTCATCATTGAAAATTGAGGTTAAATTATCATCCCGTTTTTTCCTAATGTATGAAACAAAAGTTTCTCAGGCCTTTTCTGATTAATTTATTTTATAGACTGTTCGGACAACATACTTTTCTTACATTTCATAAGAAAAATATATGTACAAAGTAAGAATGCGTTACTGAATATTGCTACTTGCAGAACTATAAGGGTGGTGGACATATTCAGCTGGAGAGACAATAGGTAATACATACTTTTGGATATAGATTAGGCTATTAAGTATGAAATGAATGTCTGATTTCCTTAAGTACTAAGTTTGACAGTTGATATCTCTGACATTTCACTTTGACACTTCTTGTTTTGTTTTTAGTGTGAAGGTACATCTTCAGTCTTTCCAAACACATGTTTTCACTTGTGATTATCTTTCAGATTTTTGTAGAGCAATTTTTGTGAAACCATGAGTAAGTCAAACATTTGTGTTATTTTCAAATATTGGTTCCTTCATGGAACAAATGCAGCTCAGATGGCTCAAATTATCAACAAAGTGTTTGGAAAGGATGTGGATAATGAACGCACAGCACATCAGTGGTTTGAGAGGTTCTGTTCTGGTGATTTTAATCTTGAAAATGAGCCACGTGGGTGACCTGAGACCAAGGTGGATAATGATGAGCTCAAAGCTGTACTGGAAGCAAATCCATCTCAACCTATGTGTGAATTAGCAGCAAGTTTTGATGTTACTATTCCAACAATATTGGACCATTTGAAACAAATAGGCAAGGTAAAGAAGCTGGATAGCCATTTCTTGATTCAAGGAATGGCTATCCAGCTTCTTTACCTTGCTCAAATGGTGGTGGTGATCACCAGGGATTTGGGGGTTATAGGGGGTACACCCACATCTGAGGGATGCAGTGAGCATTGTGGAGGTGAGGGGCATACCTCTAACCCTTGCTAGGGAGAGGCAGAGATATAAAATGTAACCAAAATGTTTGTACTCTCATATTTTCCTAAAATAAAATAAAATAAAGAGTTGCCAATCATATTTAATAATTGCTCACAATGACATATTCTTCTGTTTGAACTTTGTCATACCTAAGAACATTAGAAATCTTTTTTTTACCACTTTATTTGTTCAAGGCAAGATTGGAAAATTGCATAAAGTCATAATAAAATAGCCTTATGAAAGATTAAAAAAAAAGAAGCTGGATAGGTGGGTTATGCATGAATTAAATGAGCATCAGCAGAGAAATCATCTCGAAGCTTTGCCTTTTGTTGCTATTGCCACATAAAAGCAAAACATTTCTATAATATGTTGTTACATGTGATGAAAAATGGATTCTTTTTGACAATTCCAAACATTGGGCACAGCAGTTGGATAAAGAAGAGGTGCTGAAACATAGTCCCAACTGAATATTCATCAAAAAAACTAATGGTGTCCGTTTGGTGGTCCAGTGCAGGTATTAGCCATTACAGCTTCATGAAACCTGGTCAGTGATGTCTGCTGCAACCAGTTGGATGAAAAGATTAGGATGCTTGTGATTAATCAACTGAGATTGGTCAGTTGGGTCAGGCCAATCCTCTTGCAGGACAACACTGGACCACATGTTGCAAGAATAGCACTGCTCAAGCTACAGAAGCTAGATTTAGAAACTCTCTCTCATCCATAATATTCACCAGACCTTGCACAGCTGACTACCACTTCTTCCAGGCTTTGGACCACTTCTCGCAAGGAAAAGTATTCAATTCTCAACAGGCTGTGGAAAATGTGCTTTACAATGTCATCATCACTCATTTTCCAGGCTTCTTTGCTGCTGGCATAAACAATCTGCTATTAAGATGGTAAAACTGTGTCAATAGTTAGGCACATACTTTGATTAATGGTACTGCTTCTTGTTTGAGATATAATAAACTATACTTTTAATTCGAAATTGGACATTTTATATTTAATGACCTAACATTATGAATTTGACTATACAAATTTAAGAGCAGAGATTCTAGTTTTATTCCAGTTTCATGTGGTGCTTGATACCTGTGGCAATCCAAATGCTAATCCTTAAGCATTTGACATATATAGATTATGAGAAAATAATTCCTGATTACATATAAGTGAGAACATTTTGGTCTTATTTCCACTATGGGCCCTTAGAAATCAAGTACCACTGACTTCTCTGCTCATTTTTTAAACAGAAAAGGGATATCACACTGATGGTTAAGAATAGTCAGCTTCCACCCTTTGAGTATCAAAAAGAAACAGAAACTGTCACCAAGTCACGCCACTCAAATGCAAATCTAGTTTATTCCTCTAGATTGGTAGAAAGGTTATCTTTGCTTTAAGGCTTTCATTGCCTTTAGTAAAAGAAGCAGCACTTTCTCTGCTCTTTTTGTGTGCATATTGAAATGTGAAGAAAGAAATGTGTCACAAACATTTAAATTTTTAAAAAGTATTTAACATATAAATTTAGGATACCACAAAATGTTATTCTCAAATCTGTAATATCCTGCATACATGTCTAAGGCTCAAAAGAAACTAACAGAATGTATTTAGGGACAAGAGGATTTCCCCCCAAAATGTTTTAAATATAGTAATCTGATAAACAGAAATGTATCCCATTGTTATGGTCATTGCTTTTTGCTTTTTTTGTTTTGTTTTGTTTTTGGTTGTTGTTGTTGCTATTGCTTCCAACTTGTGTTTTTTATTTTACAGAAATTATAATTCTAGACAAAGGAATAATTTTATTTTTTATTTTATTTTTTTATTGGGGGAAAACTACAAAGCATTTACTGTACAATGTTTACAGTCACAATTTGTCGTGAGCTGATTTCCCAAAATATATTACCACTCAAGTTGACTTATCTTGTTACATTCAAAAACCTACTCTGTCAAAGTAGTCCATAGAGTACATACATAGTGCTCCAACTGTATC
>CAUYMX010000942.1:0-12017 GCA_963573855.1 Lepilemur septentrionalis | reverse complement strand
GGCATGGTGGCGCATGCCTGTAGTCCCAGCTACTCGGGAGGCTGAGGCAGAAGGATTGCTTGAGCCCAGGAGTGTGAGGTTGCTGTGAGCTAGGCTGACGCCACGGCACTCACTGTAGCCCGGGCAACAGAGTGAGACTCTGTCTCAAAATAAATAAATGAATAAATAAATAAATAAATAAATAAATAAATAAAAATGAGCAACTAGAATAAACAGATAATACAGAAGGAAACGCCTCTTTTGTGAGAGTGACAAAGAAGTATGGGATACCTTAGGGATAAAGATTCTTCAAGACACTAAGGTCTAAGGGCCAGTTTGATGCCCTCACCCAGAGCATGACACAGGAAAAGAAAGACCTTTTTCTACCTTACTTGTCCACAGATAGAGTGACCAACCATCCTAGTTTGCCCGGGACTGTCCCGATTTAGCAGGAAAGCCCTCCCTAAAATAGGAAAAGTCTTGATTTTCTCAATGGGTGCAAAAGTTGGAAGAAATACAAAATCTATACAGCAGTCCCCAAAATAGGGGCTGAAAGCAAAACTGTATTGAGTGTCAATCAATACTTTTCATATGTGCTGTCAGGTTTTTCCCTTGAATGATTTTTGGCAGCCATGATTTGCTGTTCACAACAACAGGTCATTTGTTCTGACCTCAATCCAAGTGATGGGGCTTAATGTGCAATTTAAGCACATTGTAATTGTGAGCATTAACAGTTTGTCTTTAATTTGCATTTGGATTAAATCCTGGGCCTTGTATGGAAATAGTGCTAGTTTTACTGAAACAGTTTTATAGATATATTATTCACATACCATAAAATTTACCCATTTAAAGTGTACACATCACTACTTTTTGGTATATTCCTAGAGTTACGCAACCATTATCACAAACTAATTTTGAAACACTTTCATCACCCCAGAATAAAATCCATACTTATTAGAAGTCAGTTCCCATACCCCCACCCCACAATACATACCCTAGGCAACCACTAACATACTTTCTATCTTTATAGATTTGCCTGTTCTGGACATTTCATATAAATAGAATCATACAATATGTGGTCTTTTGTGACTGGCTTCTTTCACTTAGCATCATGTTTTCAAGGTTCAGTTATGTTGTAGCATTTATCAGTACTTTATTCCTTTTTATGCTAAATAATATTTCATTGTATGGAAATACTTTATGTACTCGTTCATCAGTGGATGGATATTTGGGTTGTTTCCACTTTTTGGCTATTATGAATAATGCTGCTGTGAATACTGCTATTTGTGTACAAATTTTTGTGTGGACCTATGTTATAATTTCTCTTGGATATATAGCTAAGAGTGGAGCTACTTGGTCATATGGTAACATTGTGTTTAACCTTTTAAGGGGATGTCAGACTGTTTTTCAAAGCAGATGCAACATTTTACATTCCCACCAGCATTGAATGAGTATTCTGATTCTTCTACATCCTTGTAATACTGGGTATTTTCTGACTTTTTGATTACAGCCATCCTAGTGGGTGTGAAGTGATATCTCATTGTAGTTTGATTTGCATTTTCACAATGGCTAATAATTCTGATTATCTCTTCATGTGCTTATTGACCATTTTTTGTATATTTTTGTTGGAGAAATGTTTATGCCAATCCTTTGCCATTTTTCTACTGGGCTATTTATCTTTTTATTACTGAGTTGTAAGAGTTCTTTATATATTTTGGATACAATTAGCTTACCAGATATATGGTTTGCAAATATTTTGTCTCTTTTTATGGATTGTCTTTTAATAATTTCTTGATAGTATTCTTTGAAAAAACGTTTTAAATTTTGGTAAGTCCAATTTATCTTTTCTTTTGTGGCTTATGCTTTTGATGTCATATCTAAAAAACTATCATCTAACTCAAGTCACAAAGATTTATTCCTATTTTTCTTGTAAGAGTTTTATAGTTTTAACGCTTACATTTAGGCCTATAATCCATTTTGAGTTAATTTTTGTGTATGATGTAAGGTAGAAGCCCAATTTCATTTTTTTCATGTGGCTATCCAGTTGTTCCGGTACCATTTGTTGAAAAGATTGTTCTTTCCTCATTGAATTGCTTTGGCACCCTTGTTTAAAATCAATTGATTGTAAATGTAAGAGTTTACTTATGGACTCTCAATTCTATTCCATTGATCTGTATGTCTACTCTTATGCCAGTACTAATCTGTCTTAGTTACTGTAGCTTTATTGTAAGCTTTGAAATCACAATATGAGTTCTTCAACGTTGTTCTTCCTTTTCAAGATTGTTTTGGCCATTATGGATTGATGCATTTTCATGTGAATTTTGTAATCAGCTTGTCAATTTCTATAAAAAAGTCATTTGAGATTTTGATAAGGATTACATTAAATTTTTAGATCAATTTTGCAAGTATTGCCATATTAACAACTTTAAGTCTTCTGCCACATGAACATGAATGCATATTAACTTATTTAGTTCTTTAGTTTCTTTCAATAATATTTTACAGTTCTCAGTGGACAAGTCTTGTACTTCTTATGTTAGGGTTTTTCACAAGTATTTTATTCTCTTTGATGCTATTGCAAATGGAATTGTATTCTTAATTTTATTTTTGTTTATTGGAAATATATACAAATGCAATTAATTTTTGTATATTGTTCTTGCATCCTGAAATCTTACTAAACTTTCTTCTTATTAGTTCTAGTAGTGTTTTGTGGATTCCTTGGGATTTCCTGTATATAAGATGTCATCTACAAATAGAAATCGTTTAGCTTCTTCCTTTGCAGTTTGGATATTTTTTCTTTTATTTTCTTGCCTAATTGTCCTGGCTGAAGCCTCCAGTAGAATGTTGACTCTAAGTGGCAAGAGTGGATATCTTTGTCTTGCTCTAGATCTGAGGTGGAAATAATTCAGTCTTTTACTATTAAGTGTGATGTTAACTGTGGGTTTTTTGTAGGTGTCCTTTGTCAGGTTGAGGAAATCCCCTTTTATTTATAGTTTGGTGACTGTTTTTTTTTAAATCATGAAATGGTATTGGATTTTATCAAATGCTTTTACATATTTATTGAGATTATCATGTGGTTTTTTTGTCCTTTATTCTATAATGTATACATTTATTACATTGATTTTTGGATGCTAAAACAACTTTACATTTCTGAGATAAATTCCACTTGGTCACTTTTATATGTTGCAGGATTCTGTTTGCTGATATTTTGTTATAAAATTTTACATCTACATTTATGAAGGAGATTGGGATGTAATTTTATTTTCTTATCTTTGTCTTGTTTTGGTGTCAGTAAAATATTGCCCCATAGAATGATTTGGGAACTGTTCCCTCCTCTTCTCTTTTTGGAAGAGTTTGTGAAGGGTTGGTATCAGTTCCTCTTCCAATGTTTGGTAGAATTCACTAATGAAGCCATTTGGATCTGAACTTTCCTATGTGGAAAATTTTTAAGTTACTAATTCGTTCTCTTTACTTGTTATAGGTCTATTCATATTTTCTATTTCTTTTTGAGTCAGTTTTTGTATTTTGTATCTGTCTAGGGATTTGTCCATTTGTCTAGGTTACCTAATTTGTTGGTGTGCAATTGTACATAATATTCCCTTATAATCCTTTTTATTACTGTAAGTTCCCATCAGTAGTAATGTTCTCTCTTGCATTCTTGATTTTAGTAATATTAGTTTTCTCTCTTTTTCTCTTGGTCAATCTAGCTAAAGGATTGTCCATTTTATTGATATTTTTAAAGAACCAACTTCCAACTTATGGTTTCCTTGATTCTCTCTACTGCTTTTTTTTTTTCTTTTTCTTTTTAGAAACAGGGCCTCACTCTGCCACCCTGGCTGGAGTGCAGTGGCATGATCATAGCTCACTGCATCCTCCAACTCCTATGGTCAAGCAATCCTCCCACCTCAGCCTCCTGAGTAGCTAGGACTGCAGGTACACACCACCATGCCCAGCTAATTTTTTTTTTAAAGATGGGGTCTTATTATATTGCCCAGGATGGTCTCAAACTCCTAGCCTCAAGCAATCTTCCTGCAATAGCCTCCCAAAGTGCTGGGATTACAGGCATGAGCCACTGCTCCTGGCCTCTATTGTTTTTGTCTTACCTATTTTATTTATTTCTTCTCTAATATTTGTTATTTCCTTCCCTCTGCTTGCTTTAAGTTAAATTTGATCTTCCTTTTTCAGTTTCTTAAGGTGGAATGTAAGGTTACTGATTATAGATCATTCTCACTTTTTTTCAGTGTTGATGTTTACAGCTATAAATTTCCCTATGAGCACTGCTTTCACTGCATTACACAAGTTTTCATATGTTGTGTTGTTGTTACATCCATATCAAAGTATTTTCTAATTTCCTTGTTATTTTTTGGCTCATTTGTTATTTTGGAGCATGTTTTTAAATTTCTACATATTAGTAAATTTTTCAAATTTCATTCTGTTATTAGTTTTTAATGGTATTCCATTATGGTTGGATAATATACTTCGTATGGGTTCTTTAAAATTTATTGATGTTTGCTTTATGTTTGTTGTCTATCCTGGAAAAATTTCCGTGTGTGCTTGAGAAGAATGTGTATTCTGCTGTTTTTGGGTGGAGATACACACACACACACACACACACACACACATCTGTTAGATCTAGCTGTCTTATAGCTCGTTCAAGTCTTCTATTTTCTTATTGATCTTTTGCCTAAGTTGTTGCATCCAGTACTGAAAATAAAGTATTAAAATCTCCAACTATTATAATTGAATTAGGTATTTCTGCCTTCCTTTTTTTCAGTTTTTTTCCCTATACTTTTGGGTTTTGTTGTTAGGTGCACGTATGTTTATAATTGTTATATCCCTTGATACATTAAAATTTACCATTATAAAAGTTCTTTGTCTGTAGTAACAATTTCTGATGTAAAATGTATCTTGTCTGATATTAGTATAAACACTTCTTCTCTCTGTTGGTTACTATTTTCATGGTTTATATTTTCCCATCTTTTTCCCTTCAGTCTACTTGTGTGTTTGAATCTAAAGTGGACCTTTGTAGCCAACATATAGTTGGCTCATAAAAAATCCATTTTGCTAAACTCTGACTTTTAATTGGAAGATTTAATCCACTTATGTTATATAATTATTAAGTTAGGATTTATAGCTGCTATTTTTTTCCATATATTTTATAACTTTTTGTTCCTCTATTCTTCCATTACTGCATTCTTTTGTTTTAAAGAGATATTTTCTAATATAGGATTTTAATTTTATTTTTAAACATATTCTTTTGAGTTTCTTTTTAATGATTGCCCTGAGGATTGTAATTAGCATCTTAGCTTAAAACAATCCAGTTTGAATTAAATTACTAACTTAATTTCATTAATATGTAGAAACTTTGCATCAATATAATTCTGTTCCATCTCCTTTCCTTTGTGTTATTGTTACAAATTAAATGTTTATATGTTGTAAGCTCACCCACACAGTTGTCTAATTGCTTTGTAAAACTGTCTTTTAAATCAGATAGCACAAGAAAAGATTTAAAAAATGCATTTATACTGCTGTTTATATTTGCCTATGTAATTACCTTTAGTGGTGCTCTTCATTTCTTTGTGTTGATTTGAGTTACACTCTAATGGTCATTCATTTCAGCCTGAAGAAATCCCTTTGTTATTTTTTGTAGAGCAAATCTGTTATTGATGATTTTTCTCTATTTTAGATTGTTTGGAAATGTTTTAATTTCTTTCTCTTTTTAAGGATAGTTTTGTGGAATGTAGAATTCTTGGTTGACAGACTTTCATTTCCCCAGGAGTTTGAATATGCCGTTACACTGTCTTCTGGCCTCCATAGTTTCTGAGCAGTCAGCTGTTAATCCTATCGAGGATTACCTTTATGTGATGAGGTGTTTTTCTCTTGCTCTTTTCAAGATTCTATTTTTCACTTTGGCTTGTAACAGTTTGACTATGAGATTTCCTTGAGGTCATCCTACTTGGTGTTTGTTCAGCTTCTTGGAGGTGTAGATTAAAGATTTCATCAAATTTGGAAAGTTTTGGTTCATTTCTTCATATATTCTGTCCACATGTTTCTCTTTCTCTTCTTTTCTGGAATTTTCATCATACATATATTAGTATACTTTATGACGCCCTCCAGGTATCTGAGTCTCTGTTCATTTTCTTCTTTTCTTACTGTTCTTCAGATGAGATAATCTTCATTGACCTATCTTCAAGTTTGTTGACTATTCTTCCAGCTCAAGGCTGCTGGTGAACTCTCTGATAGTGATTTTTCATTTGAGTTGTATTTTGATACTTTTAAAAACACTTTCTTTTCATTTGTTGATATTACCTATTTGATGAGTCATTGCTGTCTTACATTCATTTAATTATTTAGAGATAGTTTCTTTAGTTATTTGAACATATTTATATTATTAATTTAAAGTCTTTGTCTAGTAAGTAGAACATATGGCCTTCCTCAGAGGTAATTTATATTTATTGTTTTTTTCCCCTTTGTATAGATCACACTTTTCTGCTTTTCTACGTGTCTCATATTTATTGAAAATTGGACATTTTAGATAATGTAATGTGGCAAATTTGGAAATTCGTTTCTTCTCTTCCCAAGGGTTTGTTGTTATTGCTATTATCTGTATTTCTGTAGCATGGAAAGTTTCTGCTCACTTAACTAGTGGTCAGCTAATATTTGGTCAGAGATTTTCTTACATGCCTTGAGACAATACATTTTCTCATTTTTTCTGAGGGACTCTGTGTGTGTAGAGTCATGCCTTTAAACACTTAGAAAGTCATAACTCTGCCTTAGAATTTACCTCCTACTAATTCAGGGCCTCAAGTTCACCAGAGGGGAGAGACTGGGGCATTCTCAAGACTTTTCTTGATATACACACAACCCTGCATAGGCATGCATCTTTTTAGATCACCAGGAATATGTTAGAGATTTTCAAAGCCCCTATAGACATCTTGTTCTCAAGATTTTCCTTTTAATTTTGAGGCAGTCTTTTGTTTACCCCAACTGGTATTACAGCCATGGGCAACTGTGATGTTAAATAATTGTTGCTGATTGTTTTGACAAACCCTCTGGGGATAGAGCTTTCCCTGTGGCCATGAGCTCTGAATGAAATCAAGTAATGACAACACTCTGCAAATGAGGTTTCTACAAGGCGCTATAAGGTAGATGAAATAGTGACAATGCTCTGGGGGAGGGGCAGTTTGAGGAGCTGTAAACCCAGCGCATGTTGACTTCATGGCTGCTGATTTTCACAGCTTTCATGGTTGCAAGGCTGCTGATTTTCAAAGCTACTGCAGAGTTGAGAAGACAAGAATGGAAGTAAGTTAAGTTAAAATGTCATGAATTCTGCTATTCTTACGGAAGTAAGCAGTTTTTCATAAATAAATGTTTTCACATTGTTGCAAGGCTTTGATTAGACTGTAGAGTTCTGAAAACCTGGATTTTAACATTTTTGCCACTTTTTAAATTGTTTTTTGGAGAAGTGAATTGATGGAGGTCTTTATTTTGGCAGTCTGGGTGTCCAACCTAGTTTAATTTTTTAACATCATGAATTGTATGACCATTTTTTCTAAGAATTTAGATAAAAATGAGAATAACCACAATACAAACGTCAGCATAACCCAGACATCACTGGAAAAAAAAGGCTCATTGACTGTGTAATTTTAATGAAAGATGTAAAAACATATATAACTGGATGAGGGAGATAAGAATCAAAACATAGCATACTACATAATATGTAGAAAGAATTTTAGATTGAGCATGATGGAAAAGGAGAAGTGAAAACACAGATGGAGACTGAGTCTTCCAAGTACAGGATGAGATAGACAAGTACTTCTAAATCAATCAAATGATTTTTCATCTCGAATTACAATAAAGCTTAGCTGAAAATAAGACCTGCTTAATTAACTTGGGCAAACCACACAAACAAACATGCATTATCATTTCATTCCCTTGATTACTATATAAAATTGCGTGGTTTCCTTGATTAAAGTTGTAATTAAATATAATTAAAATGTCTTGTGGGTGAAACAAATGGGAAATTTTGGTAACAGATGTGTCGACCCATTATAGTGTAGTACAAATTTTGTCAGGTCTTACAAATGGTTGTACTTTCTACCATGCATCAAGTGATATATCTTATCATGAAAAAGAGCAACAATAACTTATAGGAATTAGTTTCCAGCTCTCCACAAATGTCCATCCACTTAGTAACTACAGGCCTGTTTTAGAGAGCTGGAAACTAGGTCCTATAATCTAAAAGCCTGCTGTTGCTAGTAAAATTCTAAGTATTCCATGTCAAACACTTTTGTTGAGACTTGAGGGTATATTTAGCTTGATGTCATCACATTGAACTGATACCAGGAATCAGAGTAACATGCATTTGATAAGAGCAGAACTGTAAGTCAAAGTAACTAAGTAACTTTGATGTTGACTATATTAAGTTTTACCACTAGGTAAAAGAAAAGAAAGATATCTTAAAGGTTGCAGGGAGTTCAGGGAAGTATTATGGGGAAAGAAAAACCAAAAGCAAAAATACCCTACTGCATCATGGGACAAATAGAAAAACCTCATTGTTATCACTTATTAAATATAGATAATATCTGTTTAATTAGTACTGCTGTATTATATTCTCCTTTTCAAAAGTCTTGCATTTGTATCTTAAGAATACACAACATATAAAATGTAAATATCAATTAAAAAGTTTTTTAAAAAAAGAGTTTAAGTTGCTCTATCAGAAGAAAAAAAGAAATGTTATAAAAATATTATGTTTGTTAACATTTATTTTATTTGTCCTATGGTTATTTGCTAATTGTCACGGTTAGCTAGTTCTATTGTTTTGTTTAAATAATAGCGTTATTTTACACAAAGTGCATAATACAGAATAATATATAATTTCAAATAAACATGTATTCATATTTTATATTAAAATAGAAAAATGTATGTGTATGATTATTTATTATATACATTATTATTATTATTTTATTTCTTTTGGCTATGGTCTGAGTTGGTTCTCTGCAAAGTGGATAATATCCACAAACTACACAAAATCCTAGTCATTTTAGGGGCTCTTGTGCCCTGGGGCCATTGGTGGAAAAGAGACAGCCACCCTGCCAGTCTCTGCCAAGAGCCTGCAGTGTTCACCCAGAGGCTGGGGCCGCAGCAGAAGTTAGTGGGAAACTCCTGTGCCCAGGGAGAGATTGTGGGATTGCATAGTACCTGCAGATGAAGCCCATGAGATGCTCCCTGGTGACTGTCAGAAATAGTGGGTGAGGAGGAGGTCGTTGGAGGGCAAACCACAGTCTTCCATGAATAGGTGTGGTCAAGTGCCCACGAATTTGGGTCATTAATGTTAGTGTGGCTGTATTAGTCAGCTTGGGCTGCCATCACAAAATACCATAGGCTAGATGGCATAAACAATAGAAATTTATTTTCTCTCACTTCTGAAAATTGGAAGTTCAAGATTAAGGGGCCAGAAGAGTTGGTTGCTCCTGAGGCTTCTCTTCCTGGCTTGCAAATGGCCCCCTTCTCACTGCGTCCCCACGTGGCCTCCTCACACGTATGCCTGTGGAGGTAGACCTCTGGTGTCTCTTTTTCTTCTTATAAGGCCACAATCCTGTTGGATTAGGACTCTACCCTTACAACGTCATGTACCCTAATTACCTCCTTGTAGGCACTACCTGCAAATATAGTCTGCAAATATTGAGGGTTAGGGGTTCAACATATGAATTTTAGAGGAACACAATTCGGTTCAAAGCAATGATCCTCCGTGGCACCCTGGGCAGGCAGAACCCATCAAGCAGAAAATAACAATGAGATCAAAGAAGAAAGGAGACAACTTTGAGAGATGTCAACAATGGTTACACTCTCGTGTTTAATTATACAAATGCTCAGAGTCAGTCCAAAGCAAAACCCAGCCATAAACTATAAGAAACACAGAAAAAGTTTAAAATTAAAAGAATGGGTACACATATGTCATCCAAGGGCAAATGAGAAGAAACCAGTCACTACACTGATCTCAGAAAAAATATAATTGTAGATTAAAAAAAAATACTGAGAGGGACTAAAAGGAAACTTAAATATTCGTTCTAGGTATAGTCAAAATAAATAAATAAATATATATATATATATATTTTTCTCCACAGTGGAAAACTTTAATAAACGTCTCTTAGTCTTTGAAAGATTAGGCCAACCATTAATTATGATAAAGAGAATTTGAATAATAAAATCAATAAAGTTTATTTAATAAGTATCAAGGATCTTTGTGTTCTCTAAGCACAGAATATATTATTATTTTTTACTACATATAAAATACACACACACACACACACACACACACACACACACACACTAGTCCACATTCTTTGTTCACAATGCCACAACTTGAAAGGAATAACAAAAACCTCTACACACATAGGAATTTAAAAAATGCTATTCTAAATAACTCTTGAGTCAAAGAGAAAATTCAAATGATAATTAGGACAATAGGAATAATTAAAGAATGTAGCAACATTTGTGGAATGGGCCCCAAAGCTTTACCAAATGGGAAATCAGTAGCCCTAAATTCTGTCATTAATAAACAGCAGAATGAAAATAAGTGAGCGCCTGATTCCATTCAATAAGTTCTAAAAAGGACATCAAATGAAGAAAAGAAATTAATGATGATAAAATGCAGAAATTAATTAATTAGAAAGCAGAAAAGCAGAAGAACTGATAAATACCTTTAAAAGCTGGTTCTCTGAAAAAAGAAAAACAATAAAATAGAAAATATTCTGACCCTTTTAACAAAAACAAAAGAGAGAAAACACAAATCCATGAAATTATGAGGGACTAAATGATGCAACCAAAATGACTTTTAACAAAACAATTCTAAAACTGGTTAGGAAGGCTGTGACTCTAAATCTACATGGAGATCTAGTTTTGTCATTTAAACTGCAGAATTCTTTCCAGTATGTGAATATATTACACTATATTTATCTGTTTTATGGATGGATATGTAGATTGTTTTCTGTTTTGTTTTGCTGCAACCAGTAAAACTACAATGAAAATTGTCGTACATATACGTAAGAGTTTTGCAAGGGCAGTGATTCTGAAAGTGTGGTTCTTGGACCGGCAGCATCAGCATCATCTGGGAACTGGTCAGCAAGGTAAATTCTCAGACCCCACCCCGACTTATGGAATCAGAAACTCTAAGATTGGTCTTGGCACTCTGTGTTTTAATAAGCCCTCCAGGTGATTCTGATGCCTGCTCTAGTTTGTGAATGAAGCATGGCTCCAGAGCATATACCTAGAGGATATACCTGTTGAAGCTTAAGTACAACTTGATTTTTATAGCTTATTGCCAATATGCTTTCCTGAGGGCTGTGACAATTTATATTTTGATCACCAGTGTAATAGGATTTTTGGCCATTGAAGTCTTTCAAACATTTGGTATTATAAGACTTAAAATGTCAAAATGAAAGATGTAAAATAGTACTTCATCATTTTTGTTTGCATTTCTTTGATAACTAGTAAAGCTAAACACCTTATCCTAGGTTTTTCAACCATTTGGTTCTTTTCTTCTGCGAATTGCCTGCTCATATTTTTTGTCCATTTTTCTGTTGCGTTGATGACTTCATTCTAAGCAAAAGGCAAGTTCTTTATGTATTTCAGGCATATGTATTGAAAATATCTTTTCCCAGTCTACGGCTTGTCTTTTTACTTTAATTAAAGTGATTATAATTATATGTAAGTTATACTTCCTATGTAGTAATAAAATTTATCACTTTTTTTTTCTACTTTTTTCCCTAGTTTATGCTTTTTTTTGGGTGGGGGAAGGCATCTTCAACAAATTCATTCTTGCTTTCTTTCTTTCTGTCTTTTTCTTTTCTTTTTTTTTTTTTTTTTTTGGAGGCAGAGTCTTGCTCTGTTGCCTGGGTTAGAGTGCCATGGCATCAGCCTAGCTCACAGCAACCTAAAACTCCTGGCTTAAGCGATCCTCCTGCCTCAGCCTCCCAAGTAGCTGGGACTACAGGCATGTGCCACCATGCCCGGCTAATGTTTTTCTATGTATTTTTAGT
>CAUYMX010000941.1:0-32777 GCA_963573855.1 Lepilemur septentrionalis | reverse complement strand
CCCCCCCCCCCACTGAGTCAGAGCTTCAAGTGTGTCCATCCCTCAGATGGTGCTCATAGCACTCATTATGTATATATCCATCCCCTCCTCCCCCTTCCTATCTGCCCTACGCCCGATGAGTGTTAATCCTATATGTCCACTTAGGTGTTGATCAGTTAAAACCAGTTTGCTGGTGAGTACATGTGGTGCTTGTTTATCCATTCTTGGGATACTTCACTTAGTAGGATGTGTTTCAGCTCCATCCAGGAAAAAACAAGAGGTGCTATATCACCATTGCTTCTTATATGATGCTACATTTATTGATGGACATTTGGGTAATTTCCAGTTTCCAGTTATGATGAAAAAAGTTGCTATGACCATTCTTGTCTCTTGGGATGTACAAGTGTATTCTGTTGGCTTTATATTAGACCTATGAGTGGAATCGCTGGCTCATCAGGGGTGCATATGTTCAGCCTCAGTAGACTCTGCTGAACGGTTCCTAGGGTTGTTGGACCAATTCACCCTTCCACCAGGATGGTGGGAATTCTGGTTGCTTCTCATTCTTACCACCCTTAGGCATTGTTGGTCTTATTGATCACAGGCAATCTGGAGGTAATCTCACTGTGGAATTTTAAAAAGTGCTTATAATTTCACCTCATTATAACAATACCACACGCTGACACTCCTGAGCACCCACTGTCAGGCACCTGGCCACGTGCTTCAGAGATATTACTTCAATTAATCCGTGAATGAACCTTCTGAGTAAGGTGTTATTATCTTCACTTTCTAGATGACGACCAGAAGGATTCATTAATTTACTCAAGGCCATAGAGATCATATGTAAGGCCAGGACTGAGGCCCAGTTCAGCTCGATCTTCAAATGCAAGCTCTCTTTTGGCAATGCTAGTATTGACCCTGCAGGGGTTGAAATGAAGAGGAGACAATGGCAGCCTCAGGTGTGCAGTAAGGGAGCACTGAGCCCAGCAGCTGCCCTGGGCTCCCTGTGTGATAAATTCCTAGAAGAGGTGGGGGCTACACATGCTCTGTTGGTCTCCCCACAGGGCACTGTGTGTACTTCCCTCTCCACGCCATTACAGACCTGCGCTCTGTTCCCAGGGGGTGAGCATTTCAAGGGTGCTGAGCCAGAAAACTGAGTGAACACCCTGTCCCAGCAACAACTGAATCTCAAGTAGGGTTGGTCCATTCCTCTTCCTCTTCCTACTCCTTCTGAAAGAGCATCAGTCCTTCGTTTGAAAATGCCCCATTGAGTCACTCCATGATGGAGTGAGGGGGCCCCGGGTTTGCCCCTTCGCCAAGAGTGATGTTGCTGTCATCATCTTGCCTCTGAGCAGGGAGTGTCTGTCATTACCACCCAGAACTTCAGGAGCCTGTGATAATGACTCCTGCATGTAAGTTGTGGAAATGAGGACCACGTATGGGGGGAAACCCGCTTCCCCTGGGATCTTTCTGAGGTTCCCCACTTCCCTAGCTCCCTCCTCTGCTGCAAGTCTGGATCCCCTTACAGCAACCTGTTCCCTCCCCACCGCAGTGACCTTTTGGAATGTCCCCCAGGACGCTGTGTTCTTACCTGTATGACTGGGATATGGCTGAGCTACCTGGAATTTTGCCTGCAACCTCCACACTCCCATAATCCATCCAGAGGCCTTGAAAGGGGAGACGTGCCTTTAATCCAGATATTGGTAAACTTGTACATTGCAAAATAAACATAAATACCCAAACTACAAACACAACCGAACAACTTCATGAATTATGTATATGGAAACGCCTTTGTAACTACTGACCAAGAAAGAAAACATTGCCAACCACCCCCGAGGTCTCCATCTGTCCTGACCACCCCTGTGTCCTCCCCAAAGCATCCACTCTCCTACTCCTACAGTAATCATGTCCTTGAGTTGTTTCATATTGTTTTATCACCCAAATATGCATCCCTAGATGCTCCAGCGGAGTTTTCTTTTTGAGGTGGTACAGGTGTTCATCCAGACCTTAGACAGAAGAATATACCACCGTTCCTCTCACATTCTCTCTCTCTCTCCCCTCTGTGCCTTCCCACGCATCAGTTCCGCCTTCCCTCTCTGCTTCTGCTTGCACGTCGCATACTGCCCCGGCGCCCACCCCACCCCACCTCCCACGGCTGCCTAGCTTGCGTTTTCTGGTGTCCCATTTTGCCTGCCTGTTTCTTCCCAGAAGCAGCCCTTGCAAATCTTGGTGAATACAATTGTCTGTCTCATACTTCACATCTCACTCTCCTTGTACATGCTTTGGATAACTTGTTTCATATTTAACTCCCAGAAAATTCCATTTAGCCCTTCAAGACCCAGGTCAAGTGTCACTTCTTCTATGAACACTTTCCTAACTCCCTCCACAGGGTTTTTTGACTTTCTTCTGTGTCCTCAAAGCATATCTTGGGTGCTTTAATTAGGTATTCCCCTGACTATGTGGTAACTCTGCTCACATGTCTGTCTTCATGGTTGGCAGGGTCATGAGGTGTCTGGCATGTCAATAAATGTCTCTTGCATGAACAAGGACTATAAAAGCCCATGCAAATTCTTCATAATGAAAATATTGTGGGAAGCCAGTGCTTACAAAAATAATAAATTGGGAGTGGGCAGAAACAAGTATATTTTTATTCACAATTGTCATGTAACAAACTCACAGGATATATAAAAAATACAGTCAGAGGATGTGGGGTGAGAGGACACTGGTATGTTCCAAAGAAGATAAAATAATGCCCTAAAGGGAGCATAAATTTTGAGCTAGGAAAAGAATTTAGTTTTTTCTGTTTAATTAAATGATATTTTACAGGTCATAAAAATCCTTAAAAAAATGTCAACTACTTCTTTTTTAAAAAACAAAATAATATGCATAATGGTTAACAAATATCAAACAGTAAAAAATATAAGAAAGGAAAAGAAAAAGGCTTTCTTTCTTACCTCCGTATCCAGTTTTTTAAGAATCTTTTAAAGCAGGACATCCTAAAACACTTCAAATATTTACTTATATACTTAGAGAGAGGGATTGTCTAGAGTGTGGATTTTGGCATTGTTCAGATGTGGATTTTAATCCGCTACTTATTACCTGTGTGACCTATTAGAGGCAAAAGTTTCTCCAAAATCTTGAGTTAAACTTTGGCTTAACTACTTTGGATTCTTAAGGACAATAGTTCACTTTTCCTTGTCTCATGCCTTTTTTGTCTTTCTTTCTTTTTTATAGTTTAATACATTTTAATAGCAAGGACAGACAACATTAAAAACATATACTTGCATATAGGACAACTCTGAAAAGTATGGTGAATGGATGGAATCTACCGTTTGATAAAAATGCTACAAACACCATTTAATTGCTGTCAGTAAGAAATTTACTTGTGTTAAAAGAATCCAAATGCTGGCATTGTCCAGAAAAATTTAACAGGTTTATTTACACACATGAAAATTGAAAACTGCCAACACTTGATTTCTCTACTCTATTTTGCGACCTGTAATCATATACTTAGATATTTTTTGACCCCATGGGGGGGAAAAAGTCTAATGTTCAGAACTACCAATATCAGGAACAAAGAGGTGGTTGGGTGTTTTTTTTTTTTTTTTATGATAGTGACGTGTTTCCTTTCATAATGGATTCTTAAGCATGGTCTCCACGTATGCTGTGTGCTAGTTGGACGTCTTTTGGCATAATCCTTACATGTTTGGCCTGGAAAGCAGACATGTTGGTGTCTTGAAAAAGGCCAACCAGATAGACCTCGCTTGCTTCCTGCAAAGCACCACTAGCTGTGCTCTGGAAGCACAGATCTGTTCTGAAGTCCTGAGCAATTTCTCACACCAGACTGGAAAGGAAGTTTGCCAATCAGAAGTTCAGTGGATTTCTGATAAGTCAACATTCACGGAGAGCCACAGTGGTACCAGGCTTGTAGCGATGAGAGGAGGGTATCCTTCACTCATCAAGGAGAGGGTGCACTATTGAGAGTGGTTTGTAGCCAGTAGCTTCCGGGGTGCTTTATGGTAGTCTGCTTTGAATGGGTGGCAGTATAGAGACCTCCTAATAGGTGAACACATCCATGCTTCTTTTTCTTGATGATGTTTAATCTCTTGGATCATTGGATTGAAAGTGAGAAAACCTGGTCTTATCCTGTGTTAGTCACTAAGTCTCTGTGTGGTCTTGGTGGTATCCTCAACCCCTTCCCTGTGTGACCTTGGGCAGCCCCCCAGGCTCTTCTATGTGTGACCCTGGACAGGTTCTCTGTGCACCTTGGACAGTCTTGCCAAGCTCTTTGCATCTGAGCTCCTTCATCTGGAAATCAGTGAGTTCCACTGCGTGGGTCCTTCTAGCTCCGAAATCGTACAGCTCTGTAGTTCAGTGACGTCATACATTTCGTAAGGACACTCTCAGCCTGTTCTACTGCGTGACCTGGAACACATACACACCCCAGGCCCTAAAATTCTTCTCAGAAACTGGGGAGTGAACTCCTCCTTGCTTCAGAAGGCTGTTGTAGAATTAATAAATTAGTACCAGATTCTCTTTGAACTCTCCATTGTTGGAGAAAGATGATATGAAGATAAACCATTGCTTATTATTATTTTCAGAAATTGCCTGAACGGAGATCAGCCAGCACGTCAGCAGCAGGCCTACAGCAATCTACTTAACCTGGAGCTGTCTTCCTCAGCCAGCCTGTCCCTTGATTGGAAATCTTAGGAGCACACTAGGGAGGAATGGTTCTGCAGCTCAGGGTGACAGAAGAATAGAAAATAAGTGGTCCTTCCAGAATATTTATGGGTCGCTTTATGTTCCCCAGCGCGTGTGGGGAGGCATGTTGCAAAAAAGATGTGTTTAAATCAATACTTGGGATATTTTTTGCAGGGCTCACAGTGATTTAGGTTTTTTAAATATATGTAATGCTGTATTTCTAGCACACTGGGAGATAGAGAATCCACTTGGTTCTTTTATCCAGGATGGTAAATCACAGAGCTGTAATAGCGATGTGAAAGGGGCATTAAGCAAAAAAAAAAAAAAAAAAAAAAAAACAAGCAGGCAGAGATGAACCCTTCTGAAGTGTCATAATCTATTTCAGTTTTTTAAAAATAAGATTGGTTTTTCCTGTTGAGCCAAAAATATAGCTTCCCATCTTTAGCTAATACAAGCTCTTCGCAGTGGATGGAGAGGAGGAGTGTGTATGTGTGTGTGTGAGGGAGGGAGCGGGAACCGAGGGAGGGGAAGGACTGGAGAGAGAAAAATACCTTTTAGTAAATCTTATACAATGTGGAGTTGAAGATAAAGCTGGCTTATCATAAGCTGCATCAAACTTGTTTCAAAGGGCTTCAGAAAGTACTTCACAAAAAAGGGAATTCAAATAGCCAATAAAATTATGATAGAGTGCTTGATGTCATTAGTCACCAGGGAAATGCAAATTTAAAACACAAAGAGACCACTACACATCATTAGAATGGCTAAAATTAAAAGGACTAACAATACCAAATGTTGATGAGGATGTAGAGCAGGTAGACCTTTCACACATTGCTGGTAGGTGTGCACAGTGGTAAAACTACTTTGTACCAGTGTTCTTGGGATAGCACTTGGAGGTATACTAAGGCTAAACATATGCCTATTTTGTGTCTCATCACTTCTAGTCTTCACATTCACTAAAACACATGTAAGGACTGTTCATATCACCCTTACTCATAATAGCCAAAAATGGGAAACAACTCAAGTGTCCGTTAACAGTATAATGGACAAATTAATTATAGTATATTTACACACTACACAGCAATGAGAAAAAAACAAATTGCTGCTATACACTATTTGGATGAATCTCACAAATATAGTGTTGAATAAATTTAGCCAGATTCAAAACTGCATTTATTGTATGATTTCATTGTATGAAGTTCAAACAAACAAAATTAATCAATGGTGATAGCAGGAATACCAGTGGTTAACTTTTGGGAATGGTGTCGATTAGGAGGGGCAGGAGAGAACCTTCTGGAATGCTGGAAATGATCTATATTTCAACTTTAGTGGTGGTTACAGGTGGGCAAACATATGTAAAAGTTTACTGAAGTTTACACTTTAGGTTTATGCTTATTATTATGTTAATCAAATATGTCAAACAAAAAATAAAAATAAGTCAAACCCCATTTGGCTTTAAGTTATTGTGAATTAGACTCTACTGGTGTTTTCTGGGGAAAGGAGACTTGTCTATGTCTTCCCATGATTCTGAGAGTAGGGACTATTTAATTTTATCACTGATTCCCCAAGGTCTAGGGACACTATATGTCCACTGAGTAACTTTGCTAAATGTCTAGGCCCTGGATCCCACTTTTGTTGAACACCAAGACCGACTGTTTGACATATTCCTTCCTTTTACAAAATGAGTAGTTTTGATTTTTCAAGTCGTTTCTCTTCTTAGGGCCTCCAGAAAATAGTGGAGCTGGTCAATTAACTCTTCTTGTTCTTATAAACAATAAAGTGGAACCAAGGCTTAAGACCACACTCTTCCAATGGAGGTAGTGCTTTATATCAGAAGAACATGGGCTTTAGAATCAAACAAATTAGGGGCAGACTCCTAGTTCTGCCACTCCCAATTTTGTTGAAAATGAGGCCAATGATATTTATAATATATTGCAGGGCTGTGATGCAGGTTAAAATCCTAATTTTGGGAAAGCATTTGGTAGCACATAGTAGATGCTTAATCAATATTAATTCCATCATTCTTCTGTTGTCTTCTCATCAGATTCGAGATGCTGGACTATCTGGCAAAATTTCCAGGGAGTGACTCTTGCTCCATAGCCCGCCTCCCAAGTGACCATTGCATGGCTACTTCCACCCTGAAATTCTGCTCATTATCTTGCCTGCTTAATATAGAAAATAATTCCCAGTTGTCCTCTGAGAATTATCCAAACTCTTAATGGAGGACAAAGAATCCCTTCAAGGTTATGGTGAGGGTGAGGAAGTCAGAAAGTAAAATTCTATCTTTCTATATCTCTTTGTACATTTCCTTAGAACTTTTATATCTGTTACCCCAAATCATTTACTGGATGCTTTGGGGGAAGTACATTACTAAAATCAAATACATAGAACATGGCCCAAATCCATCAAGATTAAAAGATATAAATCTATACTTTTGCCAGCTGAGCTTCAAAATTCTTTCCTTATGATTTTATCATATCTCCCCAAAGATCAATAGTATGTTGTTAAAATGAAATCAGGTAGATGGAATGAGTTCCTAGTTTTAATTTGAGGGGAAAAGGAAACATTAAGCCATGTGTAATTATGAGGTCAGTTGTCCTGAGTTTGGATGCTTTTATAATTCTAATGAAGGTTAAAGAAGTTGGTTTATGGAGACTGAAGAAAATGAGATTCTCATATTAATGGCTCTTAAGGACTGTTCCATTTTGCTTAGGTCCAAAGGTGAAAGAATAAAGATATGACAACTTAGGAAGATTGTTGGGCAATGTAATGTCTTCTGAACTTGCATATTTTTAATTCCTGTCAACTTTTTTTCTTAGCCAACAATTGCATAGACAAGCATTTCCCTAACTCTTTCTTATGGGAAACATGCCCAGCTATGTGCTCTATGAAACCAGCATCCAATGGACAAGGTAGTTTGGGCATCCCAACATACTTTGTCTCCTTCTTGGAGATTTACATTTACATAATGCAATAAAACAGTTTCCTTTCTTGTTAAATCATCATTTCTCTAAATGATTTGAATCCTGGAGTCCTGTTTTAAGAGTAATGATCCATGGAATACAATGTGGAGAATGTTGACATGTACATGCTATCAGTGATTAAAATGTAAAACTAAAAGTGTCTTTTTCACACAAATGTCACTATTGTGCTTGGCTTTCCAGAACTTTATAGTACCTGTTCAATTAAAATCATGAGCTAGTACAATTTATACTCAATTATATCATCTCTATAACTTAAAATCTGTCATCAATTCCGTATGAAACCTATTATTTTACTCTCTATTCATTTTGATTAAACCTAATATCCCATAGTCAATTATGTAAATAAAGGTGGCATTTGCCAGTCTCATATCCGTTGAGAGCATTCTCTGATTAGCACAGGTTCCCGTGGCTATTTCATGTGTTTAAGCCCATCTCAGTGTATTCACATCTTTTCTAGACTATGTAGTTCTTCTTGTCCTGATTTCTCATACTGACAATTCTGTGGACTCCCTGATGTAGTGAGAGGATCATGGCTTTAGAGTCAGACTGATGGAGGTTTGAATTCAAGTTGTGAGCCAAGTCACTCCAACTCCCTCAGCCTCAATTTTCCCCAGCTTTCAAGTCTGAATACTAAGATTTACCTTGAACAATTATATGATTCAATGAGCTTCTCTCTCTCTCTCTCTTTCTTTACCTAACAGTTTGACATCATCCTTCACGGCACGCAATTTATTTAATAAATGTTGGTTTCACTCTGGTTGAAGTTGATGACCTTTTAAATGTGTCTGTTTCTCTCATTTTAATTATCTAATACATAACACACACTGAATCAAAATTTGCCTTCTCTATAAATAGCTGTTACCGAGTACATACTGGCATGACATGTAACTGACAGAGTAGCTCAGACTTGTTTCCTGCGCTTAATAATTTTTCATAATTCTTTGACTGTAACTTGCAAAGTCGTCTTGGTCCTGAAGTTGTAGTGAAACGCCATGCTTATCTACTGCAGGTGCCTTATGATTGTCATCTGCAGCTATTGTTGTCTACATCTTCTATGCTGAAGATGCAACTGATGAAGCTTTGTTTCAGTTTTCTGATGAAAAAAATGAAAATCTGAGAAGTAAAGGAACGCGCACTTCGCACTTAAACTGTAGCCTACCACTCGAAGGAACAATGCGAGCCCGCTGGGAGCTCGTTCTGTCCCACTCATCTTCCCAGGCGAGAGCTCCAGATTGTAGCCATGACTTCGTTACCAAGTAAACTGCCTTGAAATAAGTTTTCAATAATGAATTAAAATACGACTGATTTTTTAGCTCCTTTTTAAATTGGGGAAGACTAAAATACATGCATGTTCTATAGAATGTTTGACTCAAAGACTTTGAAGACTGGGAAAGTAAGTGGAATGTGTGTATGTATGTGTGTGTGCATGTATGTGTTTGAAGCATGGGAAAGAATGTGTGTACATGCAAGTATATGTAAGAGAGGCAAGCAAATTATGGTGGAATGTGAGTTTACTGGTCCGATTTAAAAGGTTATTGCACCATAAATAAAGGCTTCCAAACTCCCCTTGTTTTCCAGTTAAGAGCTGTCTTTCAGAAAGCGGGGAAATGCCATATTTTTTAAAAATTGGAATCTCTATGGTACAAATTTGTTAATACATGACATTTTCTTGTAGAAATATCCAATGTTGACATTACAAATCTAGTGTGAGATAGAGGGTTTTCTTTTGTGTGTGTATTCTTCTAGATCAGCACCTAATGTTCCACTGTTTACTCTAAAGATTAAAACTGCAAATATTTCTTTCTTTTTTTTTTCCTTTTGAGATAGAGTCCATCTCTGTTGCCCGGGTAGAGTGCCATGGCATCAGCCTAGCTCACAGCACCTCAAACTCCTGGGCTCAAGCAATCCTCCTGCCTCAGCTTCCTGGGTAGCTGGGACTACAGTCATGAGCCACCATGCCCGACTAATTTTTTCTATTTTTAGTAGAAATGGGGTCTCGCTCTTGCTGAGGCTGGTCTCCAACTCCTGACGTCAAGTGATTTGCCCACCTCAGCCTCCCAGAGCACTAGGATTACAGGTGTGCACCATCATACCCCACCTAATATTTCTTAAATTGGCTACTTTCAAAACCAAGAAGCTACCAATTAGGAAGACCTGGGTATTATATTGACAGTATTTATCTACTGAAAGATTATCAATGGAGTTTTCTTAAAAGTTCACCTTGTAATTATATTACATTTGAAGGATGGGGAAAGGAAGGCACATATTGTATGAACTATGAGAATGGTTATAGGAAAACCACTTTGAATGGACCACTCTTGATCATGGGAATGTTTTTGTCAACGTAATTGAAAGTCTTAGTGGTTGGGAAAACTACATATTGCAAGAAAGATGGGGTACAGCAATATGATGAAATAAATTGTAAATTTCAAATTTGAACTCAACCTTTAAAAAATATTTATCAGCCTAGTAACAGCGGCAGCAGCACTCTTACCCATCAACCACTTGGTTGAGTGCTACAACACTCAAATTTTGGTCTCGAAAACTCTTACAGCTTAAAAAAGAACCAGAACTCATTGGAGATTGTTTTATTCTATGTCTTAGATCAAGATTTCTCAACCTCAGCACTACTGACATGTTTAGCAGCATCCCTGGCCTCTTCCCGCCAGAAGCCGGCAGCAACCCTGCCCCCAATCTGCTCCTACTCAGCAATGACAAGCAAACAAGTTTCCAGATATTGCCAAGGGTGGGGAAAAGTCTCTTGGGGGGAAAACTTACCCTTGATTGAAAATCACTGTCTTAGAGTAAAAGAAAATAAGGGTAACTCTGGAACATTTTGTGGTTACCAAGACAGAAGAATGCTTTTAAGAACACTAGAAAAAGTAATAAGAAGAGGTCATTTAAGAAAGCATGAAATATTATTGCTATCATCAGTGATAATCATAATAATAATAGCCAATTGAAACTAGTTGGATTTGTGGAAACTCTTGACTTACGGTGATGAAAAAGAAAGTTAATCTAAAGCATACAAAAAGGAAAGTATAATTTAAAAGAAGGATTAATATAAGTGTATGTTTAATTTTATTGATTTTAATAAGTAGGAAATCATGAAATGTAGGTATGTGTTCTATATTCAGTTAAGCAAGATTTATTTATGATATAGATAAATATTGTTTTCATTTGTATTCATAAGAAGAAATTAACAAATCTTGTCAGTAAGCCAAAAAGGAATGGAAAAAGTAATGTTGATACTCTGAACAAGAAAGATTGATTGGTATTAATGGTTTCATATGTTAATCAAGAAGAAGAAGAGCCCAGGAGATGATTAACAGAGTAGTCATAGACATCACTTTTTAAAAAGGGGGCCCAACGGCATATTATAAAGTTATAAATTGGCTAGACAGCCCAAAAAGGAGAACTAACTTCAAACTCACTGATTTGTCAGAGGAAGAAATTTTAGCTGGCCCTACTAATTTTAATATGTATAAATTTTCACAGAATACTCATAAAATTAATGGCTTAAATTCATCTATTAATTTGTTAATTTGTTATTGAGTGTATCAGTTCTATTTCCATTTGATTCTTTCTGTAAAGTTTCCAGTTTTCTACTTCAGTTATATGTCTTATTTGATTTTTTAAAACACATTAACCACAGTTATTTTAAAGCCTATGTCTTATAACTTAAATACCTGGATCTCCTGTAGTCTGTCGTGTGTGTGTGTTTATTTTCTTTTGACCTTTTGTTAGTTCTCATGTTTTAGCATGTCTTGTTATTTCAGAGCAAAACGTCCTTTTTATTTATGAAAAGTTTTAGCTATAGTTTAAGGTCGTGGACTATGTTGTTTTCATTTAGAGAGGATTTGCATCTGTTTCTGCCAGGCAGCTGGGATAAGGACCGATACTTTTAATCCAATTGAAGGTTGAGTTGATCTGACACCAGACTTAATCTTTGGTAGACTGGTTCATTTCAGGTTTACCTTACTCCAAGGGTGTGTCCCTTGGGGGGTCCCAACTGTTACTCACAGCTGTCCACCAAGGTCTCTCCTCAACAGTGGAACCTGAACTCAAATTTCTCCATCATCTTAGGCTGCGCCCCATTTCCACCCCCCTTAAACTGCCCCAAACTCTGCTTCTCAGATTTTCTGCCTTTGTTCTTGAACTAGCAAATGCCTCAAAAGGATAAGTGAAATGAAATGTTGGGCTCACTCTCTGAGGGACCCTTCCCTTTGAGACATTGTCCCCTCAATTCCTCACTGCCTTAGCAATTCTCCAGGCCTTCCAGACAGACTTTTTTGATTTTGTTTATGTTGTATATATCTTTACATATATGTTATAACATATATAATGTGTATATATATATTTTTTGAGGGGGCAGGACTGGTTTATACATATTGAGATAAAATTTACACATAGTAAAATAAATAGATCTTAAGAGTTTACTTTAATGAGTTTTGACAAATTTTACCATGAGGCCAACATACCAGTTAGGATATAGAACATTTCCATTATCCCAGAAAGTTCCTGCAATGTCTCCTTCTAATCTATCCCTATCCCACAGAAGTTGCTGTTCTGACTTTTATCACCATGGATTAGTTTTGCCTGCCTTTGAATTTTATATAGTGGAATCATACAATATTTACCTTTGTGTATGACTTCTGTTATTCAACATAATATTTTTGAGATTAATCCATATTGGTGCCATATAGTAGTTTATTCTTTCCATTGCTGAGTAGCAATTCATTATATGAATATACCACAATTGCTATTCTATTTTCTTATTTATGGACATTAAGTTTGTTTCTAATTTTTAGCTATTGTGAATAAAAATGCTATGAATATTATTGTGCAAATCTTTTTGTGACAAAATGTTTTTATTTATCTTTGGGCTGGGCATGGTGGCCCATTCTTATAATCCCAGCACTTTGGAAGGTCAAGGTGGGAGGATTGCTTGAGGCAAGGTGTTTGAGGCCAGCCAGGGCAACATAGCAAGACCCTATCTCTAGAAAAAAGAAAATAGCTGGGTGTGGCAGCACATGCCTGTAGTTCTAGCTACTTGGGAGGCTGAGGCAGGAAAATCCCTTGAGCCCAGGAGTTTGAGGCCGCAATGAGCCATGATCACATCACTGCATTCTAGCCTGGGTGACAGAGCGAGACTCTGTCTCTAAAAAATAAAGAAAGAAATAAAATACTTGGGTATTTACTTTGGTAAATATTTAAGCTGTGTTAGCATGTGGGTGTGGGTTTAACTCAATAAGAAATACCAACTAGTTTTCCAGAGTGGTTGCAATACATATAATTTTAATATTGCCAACAAACCAGGTCAATATTTCAGGACAATGGGAATGGTTCTGTCGATAAGTCAAAACTTAAAGAAACTAATTGTGTTGGTTAATTTTATGAGTCAACCTGACTGAACTAAAGGATGCCAAGATAGCTGCTAAAATTATTTCTGGGTGAGTCTGTGAGGGTGTTTCTGGAAGAGATTAGCACTTATATCAGTAGACTGAGTGAAGAAGATCACCCTTACCAATGTGGGTGGGCATAATCTAATCCATTCAGGGCCTGAAAAGAATGAAAAGGCAGAGGAATGGCAAGTTTTCTCTCTTTCCTTGAGCTGAGACATCTATATTCTCCTGTCCTCTGACAAGGGGGCTCCTGGGTCTTGGGCTTTCAGACTTGGACTGAGATTTACGTCATTCCCAGTTCTTGGGCCTTTAGGCTTGGCTTAGAACCACACCACCAGCTTTCCTGGTTCTCCAGATTGCAGGTGGCAGACTTCCTAGCCCCCATAATTGCATGAGTCAATCCCTCATAATAAGTCTTGTCCTATATATATCCTGTTGGTTCAAGGGAGAACTCTGACTAATAAACTCATGTAGGGGAAATAGCACCTAACCTCAAAAGTGAAAGTGATGGAGTAAGTGTCCCATAATTCAAAAAGCAAAACTTTTTGAAAAAAATGTACCCAGCCTAATGATTATAGAATGGCCAAACTATATCTTATATTCCGGCAAAAAGTCAACATGTCTTCCATCTAGCACCTGCTTTCTAGACTTTTCTGAAATGGAGTTCATTTTCTTCTGGGTCTAGAAAAATTACTAAAACTCTAAGAAATTCAAAAAAATGGTGTCTGGCCACAGTGAGATCTCACTTTACATTTGTTAGGGTGGATATTATCAAAAAGACAAGAGATAAAAAGTGTTGGTGAAGATGTGGTGAAAACAGAAGGCTTCTGTCTTGTGAGTGGAGATGTAAACTGCCACAGCCATTATGGAAAACAGTATGAAGTTTCCTCAAAAAATTAAAAATAGAGCTATAATATGGTCCAGCAATCCCACTTCTGGGTATATATATGAAGGAAATGAAGTCAGTGTTTTGTAGAGATAGCTGCACTCACATGTTCCCTGCTGCATCATTCACAATAGCCAAGATATGGAAACAACGTAAGTGTCCACTGGCAGACGAATAGACAAAAAATGTGGTACGGACATGTTCAATGGAATATTATTCAGCCTTAAATAAAGGAAATATTTTGCAACAACATGAGTAAAACTGAAGGGCATTATGCTAAGTGAAATAAGACAGAGAAAGACAAATACTATATATTAATAATGTCACTAATAGACATAGTAGAATCTTTTTTAAAAAAGTCAAACTCATAGAAACAGAGTAGAATGGTAGCTGCCAGGGCCTGGGAATTGGGGAAATGGAGAGATGTTGGTCAAAGAGTACAAAAATGTAATAAGACGAATAAGTTCTTGAGGATCTAACGTACAACATGGCGGATATAGTTAATATTGCATCGTATACTTGAAATTTATGAAGACAGTCGATTTTAAGCGTTCTCACAAAAAGATGATAATTATGTGAGGTGATGGATGTGTTAATTAACTTGGTGGTGGTAATAATTTCCCAGTGTATATCTGTATCAAATCATCACATTGTGCAGTTAAATATAAACAATTTCTTTTGTCAATTATACCTCAATGAAACTGAAAATAAATAAATACATTAAAATGGCATCTGTTAAAACTACTGAAATTTTAGGAAGCTGTGGTAGTTAAAATCCCTGAAAAGCGTAAACCTAAAAAAAAGATTAAATCCATGATTTAAATGTTTTTGAAGCCATTTTTTGGTGAAACCATTTTAAATAGTT
This sequence comes from Lepilemur septentrionalis, assembly GCA_963573855.1. Classification (NCBI taxonomy): domain Eukaryota; kingdom Metazoa; phylum Chordata; class Mammalia; order Primates; family Lepilemuridae; genus Lepilemur; species Lepilemur septentrionalis. The sequence goes on along the minus strand of CAUYMX010000941.1, from coordinate 17,963 downwards.
TTGAAATCATTGTGCTTCTGTTTGTTTTGTCTGTTCGTAGAGGCATTGAATGCTTTTGAAAGAATCAGCCATACTAAATTTGTAGCTGCATTTTAAATTGTATAAGGGAATTAATCAAACTTGTAATCAATGACTAAATGCTTAAGAAAAATAGGTTTTCAAAATTTCCTTTATTAAATATGTGAGTCTAATGAATTGAGCATTAAACAAAATACAAATACTAGTTAATGTTCCTTTTCACATACAAAAGCCCCATAGACATTAAAGAGAGAGCCTATTATGGTTTTAATTCCTGAAGTTATTAACTTTGTCTCCCTTTGAAAGATAAAGCAGTTGAGCCAATAATAATTAAGCATTTACTTCTAAGGAGTGGGTCTTAAGAGCTAATTAGTCGATGAGAAATAAGCCTCCTGTTCTGATATAACAACCTTTGGGGAGATGGACAAGTGTGGAGCTTTTGTGAACTATGAATTGCCAGCTGAGTCCATGGCCCAGAAAGCTTCATTTAGTTTGTCTCCAAGGCCCACTACCTACAACCCAAACTACAAGAGTCTCTTCTCCCTGGCCAAGGGTGGAAATTACAGTGAATAGCAGTGAGAAATTTCAGTTCTTTCTTCCTTGATCCCTACATCCAGTGAATGGGACTCATTTCTTTCATAAAGCACTAGAGTCCGGAAGGCATCTATCACATCTCATGTGGGAGGGTTGAGGATAATCAGGTAAATTGTTTCTCTTGCCCTTAATTTCCCCAGTAACTTCAAGGCCATCTGCATCTCCCACTCCCAGTGTATTAATACCAAGAAAAGGTTACTATCCATGACATAAATTAGTCAAATTCAAACATTTTGGAGGAATCAGCCAGCCCTAAAAGTAATTCAAGAGAGTACTTGTAAAGCTTGTTGCTGAAAAGTTCTGAGACCATTCTAATCCAGCCAAGGTGATGTTTGACCATTTTTTTTTTCAGGAAGCATGACTAGAGTGGATTGTAACTTAAAAAGCTTAAACATAATCATTTGTACTGTACTTCTTTGGAAGTCAAACATGTCACCAGAAGGGGAGATCAACATGGACCGCATAGGTCCTCCTACTTCCCTACTGAGTAACACTCCTCAGCCTTACAAATGCAGCAGGATGGTATTTTTGGATGTATTCTCACTTCTAGGAATCCCTACATGCTTCCAATTGTCTTTCCTTTCTCTCCCCCATCCGAATCAATAGCATTCTTCACTCTAGGGGGAGCTAGATGCAGCATATAACAAACATAATTATTATCTTCAACTTCTAGAGTTTTGAGAGTCCATGGCTGGACGTATAGTCTAAAAGCCAAGTTGAATTTGCGTTGTGAGAACTAGGCACTTGAGATAAAGGAGATTTTTATTCTAAGTCCTCAAGAAGTCATGGTTTGAAATAAATTTAGTCTGAGCCTGAAGGACTCAGATCTGAGAATTAACACTGAAATATGGAAAGATATAGAATATGGCACCAGAAACTCTTTCCCTTATGAAGCATTCCGAAGAGAGGTCCAAATTCTACCACTTGGTGGGGAGGAGAATTGAAAAGGAGAGCAAACAAATTGGGTTGAAATCAATGTTTCTATGCGATGTTGGAATTCTGAGAGTGGGGTGGGTTATAATGTCTCCCCAGCTTTGGGGTCTCTGTTGCTGCAACATCACTCCTGGCCTCTTTAACTCTGCCCACACCTCTCTGCAAGTTGCTTCTTCATTAAGGTCCTTGAACCATGTGTTGGTTAGTGTTTCCTGGCATAGTCTAAAGGCTACAAGATCAGATGGGATCTGGGTTCAACTGGCGCTACTCAGAGCCTCTTCAAGGGGGAAATTGCTCTCTAAGGGAGTTTATTGAGTCATTTATTTAGTTAATTAAAATATGTGTTTAATCGACCAGCTTTTGAGGGCTCATTATGTTGGTCAGTCATTATCCTAGGAAAAGTTATCGCCTTCCAAATTCTTACGAACTAGAATTGCTGATGAGTGCCATGTGTACAAAAGAAACTGCAGCATGTGCTGTATGTGGGTTTTTTTGTAGGGAAAAGTCAAAATTGTCAGCAATGCAGGCCATGTGGGCTCCCAGAAGCACGGAGTTTTGAGAATTAGATTGTATCCTGGTGCCGCAGGGAGCAAACTCAATCCAAGGGAACAAATAGAAGGCCACTATGTGTGCAGATTCTCGGTCTGCACAACAGATCCACACTGGAAGATTTGCCTTCTTCAAACATGCAAATCTAATCATGTCACTCCTGCCCCTTTTAAGTATTGCAGTGCTTCCCAGTGTGATTAGGATAAAGAAAACTCCTTACAATACCCCACAAGGCTCCGCCTGTGCTGACGTGACTCTCCTGTCTCCTTTTGCACCACGTTCTCAATGTACTAGACCCATGTGTCTTTGTGGAGTCCTTTGAACCTATCATGCACTTTCCTGCCTCAAGATCTTTGCCAATCTATTTCTCCTGCCTGGGAGCCTTTCCACTCCCCCCTGTGCCTATTACTTTTTACTCTTTCTTCAGATCTTAGCTCAAGAGATGCTTTCTTGGGAGAGTCTTCCTGGAACTCCCTAATGGGGCTGTATTCCTATCAGATACCCTCCTGGCACAATGCACTTCTCCTTCATAGAACTATCTGGAATTTACATTTGTTTTTGTGATTATTTGATAAATGTCTGTCTTTCTAGACAACAAGCATAATAACAATAACAGTTAACATATATTAGATGCTTTCTCTGTGTTGGGTCCTTTTTCAGGGGCTTTAGATGCATGAGCTCATTCGATTGTCATAGTAACTGGGTGAGACTGGAGCTATTGTTACCTACCCCTATTTTATCGATGAGGAGACTGAGGCACAGAGGTTAACTATCTTGATTGAGGTCAAGGTAGCCCAGAGGATGGGGACCCTTATCTGTTTTGTTTGCCCTTGAGTATTGCTATGGACTGAATTTTGTCCTTCCCGCAATCCACATATTAAATTAAAGCCCTAACCCTCCATGTGACTGTATTTGGAGGTAGGGCTTTTTAGAAGTAATTAAGGTTAAATGAAGTCATAAGGGTAGGGTCCTAATCCAACAGGATTGGTGGCCTTATAAGAAGATGAAGAGTGATATCTCTTTCCCTCTCTCCTTCTCTCTCTCTCCATCAAGTAAAGAAGGCAGCCATTTGAAAGCCAGGAAAAGAGTCCTCACCAGAACCCGACCCTGTTGTCACCTTGATCTTGGACTTCTAGCCTCCAGACCCGTGAGAAAATAAATTTCCATTTTTAAGCCATACAGTTTATGGTATTTTGTTATGGCAGCCCAAGTAGACTAAGACAAATACCTACTAGCACAGTGCCTAGCACATAGCAAAGACTTAATCGCTACTTATTGGCTACTTGAATTAAAAACATTTGAGGTGAATTAGACATAGCCAGTGCTGGGCATTAGGCTTTGGTGGGCAGTGCCAGATAGGGGGAGGTATGGGCACAGGAGCAGGTTGAGAGACAGATTGGGAAGAACAAGACAAAAGGATCCAGAAGAGAATCTTTCTGCATACCTTCTGTTCCTTGGCCTTGCAGCATGATGACAGGCCTGCAGGTTCAAGGTCAAGGCTAAGCCCTGCTGAATGCAGACAGAAGTCAGGAAAAAGAATCACTGGGAGGGATCAGTAGGGTCACTGGGAAATGGACCAGATAGGTGTCCAAAATCCTACTTTCACGGAAGAGGGCACCTGGGAAAAGAAAGTTCGAGATCACAGATGGTCCTCATTTCTTCCAGTTTATTTTAATCTTTCTCTAATAGACAACACTTCACCAAAAAATATAATTGGAATCTTCCAGCCTAAGGACATATTTCATGAAGGAGAAGCTATATAAAGTCTTTACATTCATCTTGACTCTAGGGAAAAGGGGAGGGGGTGAAGAGAAGGCAATTATGATGGATTTTGCTGGGCAACAGAAACTATAACTAAACAATGAATCCCTGAAATGAAGCCTTTCTCTGTGATCGCCTGGGCACATTTGGAAGACTCAGTCTTTGGTTAAGCTCTGATTTCCGACACTGACATAAGTTGTCAGCATAAAGAGAGTGGGTATGGGCGACAAAGCTCAGTAACCAACGTCATCCCTGTTGGTGTAGGGAGGGACTAGGAATCCTACAATTGATTGTTGTTTTTGCCTGCATCCTACCCTGTGATCTTGATGAAGCTTGCACATCTCCCGACCCTGGTGTCCATATTTGGAAAACGAAGAAGTTAGACTAATTGTTCCACTGTTATGGTTCTGAAAATCTTGGTATGGAAGAATGTGTTGTCTGTGGCTTCTCTGGTTGGCAGAGAGGGAAGGAAGGAGAAAGGAGGCGCTATTTCTTAAGAGTTTACAGTCTGAATGATACAGGAGAGGACCACACCATTTACAGCTTTCTGGGTCTATAAATGAATATGGTGACAATAGTAAGCATAATGGTTTAATACATAAACTGCAAGCTGCATTTTAGCTCCTTGGCAAATTCAGCAATTCTCCTGGGAGGCTTCTCTGTCACTTCTGGCTGCTGTTCCTGTGTGGGAAATTATGAACAGCAGCGAGGAAGCAGTCCCTCTTCATAAACCTATTTGCTGATCAGCGCCTGATACCAAGAGGGAAAAATGACCTTAAATTCCCAGCTCTGTGATAATCTACCCCCAGTAGCACTTTAAAGCGAACATTTCTCATTGCGGAGACCAAGCAACATTATAAAGGTGAAGATTACCTAGCACTGTGATAGCATTTTTCTCTGAAAGAGCTCTCACATCTCACAAAGTCCTACCTTGGGTCTGCTCCCATCCCTCCCAGGAAGGAAGGAGGAACAGGATTTATCTTTGCCCTTGCATGGAGGGGAGAACGGGACCATCAGGGGCCATGGCTTTATCCAAGTTTGTACGACCAGCCGGCTGCAGGAGTGGGCTTCTCAGCCTGGTCCTCTTTGTTGTCATCAGCAAAACACTATATTCAGTATAAGCCTTGTTTTAATCTTCATTTCCCACCCCCTTAATAGCTCTGTCTGTGGGGGGAGTTGTGTATTGACTCGCACTAGAGTTTCTTTGCTGAAGTCAAGGTCAGCCAATGAAACTTTGCAAGGTGAACCTTCTGAAGGAATTCCAGTTCCAGAATATATCTTAACAGCAACAAGGAAAATAGCTAAGGTTTGTCAAGCACTTACTATGTGCCAGGTTCCGTTCCCCTTACATTAATCCTCACAGCAACCACATGAGGCAGGTACTAATATTACCAGCATTTCCAGATGGGGAAACTGAGACTCAGAGAGGTGAAGTAACTTGCCCAAAGCCACATCTGTAGTGGTTTTCTATGGTGTTGACTTGGCTAAATTTGAATCATGTTCCTGGAATCCTCTTTCCTTTCATGATCCTGAATTAGAGTTAACCAAAAAAGAAATGTGGCTGGGATTTGGCAGGTGGAAGTAGAACAGTAGCCTTTACTCTCTGAAGGTCGTTGTGGTGAGGAGCAGTGAGAGCTGAATGCAGAGATGCCTGCAGATTCCAGCTTTGCTTCATGGTTCTCTTCTCCATGTCCAGTTCTTCCTCCTGACCATGGCCCTGCTGACCAACAGTGGCCCAGGTTCCCCTCAAGATGCAGTGCAGCAGCCTCCATTGACTCTCCTGCCAGTGCTCCTGGGTGGCCCCACACCAGGACTTCCGGGCCATCCAGTTCCCCTTCAGGCTCTGACTAGTCCATCCGTGCCAGTGTTGCAGGGGGACTGGCTAGTGACTTTTATGACCCTCCAACTCTCCCTCTTGGACCCTTCCTTCTCTAGCTCTTTCCACAATTGTGTAAGGTCTTAGTCCTCTCTCAATCCCTTATTCCATGCTACCTATGATCATTTGCTGCCTCGGTTGGACAGAGGTGGATGCACACAGCTGATAAAAGACAGAGCTGGGACTTGAACCTAGATCTGGCTGACTCCAAAGCCCACACTGATAACTCCTAATATCAGTGATTGGTAAGGAGGAAATATACAAATATTGCTAGCCAATCCTTCCAAATATATATAATGCATTAGAGTGATTTATATAAAAATCATGGCTTTTATCTCTTGTTGAAACTTGTCTTTTTTACAATTTCTATCCCACTCAGCACATTGATAAAATGTTTCCCAATAGCCTTCTAAAACCAAAGTTTGCCAGCTCTAATCCTTATTTTGGCAGGCACTGGCATAAAGCAGGGTTTTTCCACTGTAGCTCCATTGACAATTGGGGCTGAATGATTCTTTATTGCGGGGGGCTGTCTTGTGCATCGTAGGATGTGTAGCAGCATCCCTGGCTTCTATCCAATAGATGCTAGTGCCCCCCCCCCCGTTGTAGAAATCAAACATCTCCAAGGGGGTAAAATCACCCCCAGTTGAGAGCCACCGGCATAATGCAATGAATACCATGGATATATGGGACAATTGCTTGGAATTGGAAGTCGGTCAGTCTCCTCTCTGGTGTTGGCCATAACCTCTCTCCTGGCAACACTCTGTGTAGCAGACAGCTCTTTTGGTGGCTCCTTCAAAGCTCATTCTTCTCCTTCCTCTTATCCTCTCCCTTCATGACAGTTTCCACTGCCTATGACCACAGCTGTTACTCTCACTGGATGCCCATGGATGTGTGCTGGCTTCTGATACCACCATTATCCTCGCTGGACACCACATAAGCCTCCCAACTCATCTCCCCACCACTCTCCCACCCTGCCATCCAATCACTCCATAGCAGCTTATAAAGGACACACATCCACAATGCATGATGCTAACATGCACGGGAATAATACTTACCAGCTTAAAGACTGAGGTTATCGCCTTAGGCTTGAGAAGGGGGGAAGGATGGGAGTGGGGACATAGCTGCATTTGGAATAACTATCTGTTTAAAAGAGAGAGTGATGAAGCAAATTATAACAAATGTTAACATCTATTAAATCTGAGTGGTGAATATCTGCAGCCTTTTATGTTATTTTCTGAGCTTTTGTAAAATGTTTCTGTATTTTTGAGTAAGACCAAAAGGATATTGAATAATTATTAATAGCAATGTGTTAAAACTGCAACTTTATGTTTTAGGTAACAGTTTTACAGGCCTTTCATGTCTTATGTCTCCCTTTGATCTGGAGATTAGAAATGCCCCTCCTTGTGAGATAAACAAATCCCGACTTGCCAATATTTTCTTGTCAGAAAATATTTCCCCTCCCCTAGACTGGGCTGCTTCAAGGTGGAAGGAGGCAGATGGGGAAGGTTGAGTGCCCCTGGCTTGCTTCTCTCTGCCTGTTCATCGCCCCTGCCCTGACAGAGGCACAATTTCACTCCCCAGTGATGTGAGAGAGAGAAGGAAAAAGACACAGAGGAACATGCTTCTCACTTGGCTGGGTGGCTTTGTGCCAGCCAAGCGTGATACATATTTAAAGCTTACTGTTTCTCATGGTGGCCTCCTTTTGAAGACTCTATAGGGTTTGGGGGTAGGAATCAGTTTTCTAGGAGTCCCCTGAGTTGGTTGTGGCACCTGTATACCAGGAGCTCCTGAGATTCCTCTCTTAGCCCTGGGGCACCCAGAGGAACACCTCCAGCTTCCTTCTCAAGATCCCCCTTCCCCTCGGCCAACCCTCCACCCCAAGTGTTTTGGGACAAGATCCAAGGCTGTCTTGAAGTGGTTCTGTCTCTTTTCCACTGGTGACATCTGCATCTACTTACCTAGAGTATTTTGGGGGGCATTCCCTAGTGACACTGAACACTGTGCCAATGGCGACGGCTTGTCCTGGCTCTCTGCTCGGCCTCTGCCCCCAACAATTCTGAGAGCCCAGAGGTCTTTCCTTGTTTTTTTTTTCCACTTAGTAGTGGTTTTTCCTGCTTTCCATGCCTCCTTTATCTACCCCTCCAACTCCTTCTCTGTGTTTTGTTCCTGTGATTGAATTATCTATGTGCAAACTCCAAAGAAGAAATGGAGTGGGAAATGGGGGTGGTGTTCCGAGTTGTGTTGTGTTGTGCTACGTTGTGCTCTACGACGCCGTGCCGTCTGTATTGCATTCCTATTTGCTGCTCAGAGCTTTCAGTATGCATCTGCCTTCTGGTCTGTCAATTATTTATCTATCCATTTCAATATTGACTAAGCGCCTCCAACGCTGAGTACTATACCCTGGCCCCACACTAATCTTATCACACGCATTATCCCAGTTTACTGATACAGAAATTGAAGCTCAGCGAGATTAAGCAACTTGGCCAAGGTCATGAAATTCAGGGAATGGCAAGTCTGGTCAACTCCATAGCCCCGTTCTTAACTTCTACACTTACTGCCTTCCAAGATTGGTGATATGGGTGGTGTCTAGTGGGGAGAAATGGGTAGGGGTGGGTTGCAAGAGAAAGAAAACATCTTGTCTCCTTACGTTTTAAAAGTCAAATCCTGCTTAAAACAGGTGCCCATTTTTAGATTCACCGTTTTCAGCCCTACCGTGTCAGTACCACAAGTTTGGGGGTGGACATATTTAGAAAGTCAGGGCTGAAAAATTAAGCCTAAAACATACATGCTTGCAACACACACAGTCCTATGAGCTCCTATGGTTTGTTTGCTCTGTTTAGTGTACTCCAGAATCATGATTTTATAAATACATTAGTTTCCTATGGTTGCCACAATAAATTACCACAAACTTGGTGGCTTAAGGCAACAGAATTTTATTCTCTCACAGTTTTGGAGGTTGGAATCAGGTTGTCAGACAGGATTGTGCTCTTTCCAGGGGCCTTGGGGACAATCCTGCCTGGCCACTTTCAGCTTCTGGTGGTTTGTGGCATTTTTGGCTTGTGGCAGCATCTCTGCCTCTGTCTTCATATGGCTGCATTCCCCGTGTGTTTCTGTGTTAGTTTCCTCTTCTGCTCTCTGATAGGGACTTGCCATTGGATTGAGAGTCTACTCTAATGCAAGGTGATCTCATCTAGAGATCCTTACCTTAATTCCACCTGCAAAGTCCCTTATTCCAAAAAAAAAAAAAGGAATATTCTCAGCCTCTGGATGAACGTACCTTTTGGAGGCCACCGTTTAACTCATTACAGGAGGTTTCTAGGGCTAGGTGAGTGCATAATGCCCCCATTTCTGTAACTCTACCTGCTGTTAGCTCTTTCACACATGATTTATAAGGATGAATGAGAGGCCCAGGGAGGCTGTGTGCTTCTGGAAGCCAACACAGTCAGATGGCGTTAAGCTGCCTGGATTCCTTCAGCAACAGCCGTCTGTCAGTAAACAAAAGTCCAGACGTGCTTTGTCTTTTGAAGTACTCACACTCTTTGAGAGAAACTTGAGAAATGGGAAAATTTGGCTCAAGATGTGTGAAAGAATTGTATCCCCTTCAGGGGAAAGCCAGTGTACACATTTCTGAGAGCATTATTGCTATATAGAGACATGAACACACAGCAACTAAGTGAAAAATCGGCGCTGCTAATATGCCCGTCCCAGCGCTTGCTCCATTTCCTAGGGAGTTTCATGAAAAACTTTCTTTCTGAATTGCCTGAAAAGAATCGATACTGACCGGGTAAATCATCACAGCCTACGCTTCTGCCAATAGAGCTGGGGAGGGTGGCTTGGTGAAGTGTCCATCAAGGTTAATGAATGCGTCCAACAAGTTTGTTCACCTTTTCCTTGACCAAGTTCAACTCACACTTCATCCAGATAGGTGAGTACTGAAGACTTATGTGTCACGTGTCCAGCTGTCCCTGGTCATTTTGATCCATTTAATTTTGGTTTCCTGGGAAATGGCGTAGATGACTGTTCTGTGTTTGTCTTTTGACAATTCAACACATTCAATTTAGCTCTGCAAACATGTCGTCAGTGACTGTTCAGCGTGGGGTGCTGTGTTTGCACTGAGCGTAGGGTGATCCTGCCTCCCGGGAGCACGACCCGGTGGGAGCCGGCAAAGTAGACATTCAAAGGTGCAAAGGGATGTGCTCTCCGAGAAGACCGTGCAGAGCTCCATGGCACCCCGCATGGGCAACAATTAATTTTTTAACTCTTTTTCTTATTGCAAAATATAATTAACATTTCTGGTAGAAAATATAGACAGAAAAAAAGAAAAATGAAAACTGCTCATTATCCCTTAACACAGCAATAACGCTTCCTAACTTTTGATCTCTATCTACATCTGCGTTATCTTTGTATTAATATCTTTGCCTACATTTATGCCTGTACCTTGGCCCACGTCTACACCTTTATCTGTAACTGGATCAATGTTACGCTTATATTTATCATTATACTTTGTAACAAAATTATCCCATATATGTGCCTACTCATTTTGTTTTATGGTTTACTTGTTTACTTAACAGAGTGCCGTAAACATATTTCCATGTTACATGTATTTTTCTTCAACATTTTTAGTAGCTATATATTACTCTATTGTATGGACAGAACTTAGTTATTTAACCAACTCTAAATTTAATAGTTTATTTAGTAATAGTTAACTACCCTAAATTTAATAGTTTTATAGATAAATCTGTGTATAATTTTGTCCTTGGGAAAAAACCTAAAATTGAAGTCGCAGGGTCAGAGTGAGGTATGTGTATGGAGGTTTTGCCTCAGTGGGGTGAGGAAATTTGCCTGGGAGGGGGTGGGAAGGAGGAAACAGGAAAGTGTGGCCTTTGAGTCGGAGCTTTAAGAAGGAGCAGACTGGGGTGGAGGGGAGAGGTAGGCAGCCTATGAAGAAGAGAAAAGGGACTGGCGCTGGTGCAGGTTGTGTCTAGAGCGCAGTCTCTGAGTGTCTGAGTTCCGGGTGCTGTGGGGTGGGGCCTGGAGGTGAGGCCAAGGGTAGCAGGGGTGGAAGGTAAGGAGCTCTGATATCATCCTAAGGGCCAGGGAGTCTCAAAGGGGAGAAAGAAGGGGACATACGCATCCCCAGTGTATCTGAATCTTCAGGGTTTTATATTTCAAAGTGCACATTCCCTGCCCTTTCCTCCCTGGTTTGAGATTTTCATCCCCACCCTGCCCCCATAGACAGTGTTGCCCATAGGAACGATGTGGAGACAGGAAAAGAAGGTGAGAGTTATTGATAGGGGCAAGAAGGAGCCACTGAATGTTTGTGGGCAAAGAAGTGTCAAATTCCATAGAACTCACTTGGATGTGGCATACACCTGGGCTTCTCAAACCATCTGCAGTGAAGGACCAGCTGTCTTCTTCCTTTTCCAATATGGTACAGACTGAACACGTTATGTACTCTAGTTTTCAGAAACTATAAATGAGTCACTAGAAAAGTGAAATAAAAATGTACAAAATGCAAGCACTAATTTTTAATTATTAGTTTTGAAAGACATAAAATAGCTTGCTGAATTGCTATAAAAATTTCAAACGTTTCTCTCAATCTCTGTTCTTACTCATGGTAGACCTAGAATCAACAGTTTGTGGTTGGCAGAGTCTATGTACTAGATTGGCACGATCTGTATACTCCACAAACTGTGAGTAGCACAAGGGTAGCCTCTACTTTGCAGAGAACAGATGAAAGGGAGGGGCCAGTTAGGAGGCCGCTTGCAGTATTTCAGAAGACAGAGTGTATCAGGGCCTGGTGTAGGCAAGGGCAAGAGTGTGAAAAGGGAGGGAGGATAATTAACAAGTAAGACATTTGATATTACTTCAGCCATTCTGTGTAATGCTTAAAAATGCTTTCTGGTTATTTTTGTTGTTTTCTATCTATGCTACTTTTTTTTTTTTTTTTGGCTATTTTCCCTAACCATTTAGAAGGCATATATTGTTTATTAGTACTCACTACAAGTGCTTTTCATTAAGTTTTTCAAAAACATTTGATGTCTTTCTTTTTCCAAACATCAGAGGGAAAAAAATGAACTAGTGTCTTTGATTTCCTCTTCTCTAAATTTAGAAATGTGATACATTTTAACTTTCTCCCACTCTCCATTTTTAATGGAGAGTAAATATAATATACCCAAATATAATTGACCCAAATATAATTTGGGATTTTATATCTAAATTATTGCTATTGATAAGTTCTTATTATATGGCCTGGATGTCTCATTTGATGATTGCTTTTGATGTACTGTAACCATATTTATAATATTTATTTAGACATAGATCTATATTTAACTGGATTATATATAATCCAGTTTATAAATATAAAATATAATTTGGGGTTTTATATCTAAATTATTGCTATTGGTAAGTTCTTATTATATGGCCTAGATGTCTCATTTGATGATTGCTTTTGATGTACTGTAACCATATTTATAATATTTATTTAGACATAGATCTATATTTAACTGGATTCTGTGTTTATGGCTAGTGCTTTTATATCCAAGTTTTTTCTTTTAACCCAGTTCATTATTTTAAATCAACTTGGGATGACTGATGGAAGCATTAGGTAAAATTGCCAGGGTAACTAATTAGTAGTGTGTGTGATATGACAAGAAAAGCAGCCCCTGACATCCAGGAGCTGGCTGGCATCATAGTGAGACTTAAGAGCTCTCCTGTTGAACATAATTTCACAGAACATCAATATCAAACCAGGCCACTTCATTATTAAGGTGGAGCAGGACAAAGACAAGACAACTTCATACCCATGTCTGAACACAGAAAAACATGAACTTTGTCCAAACCATAGAAATGACCACACATTCTGCTACCCTGGCTAATATAAGGGACTGTCGCTTCTTTACAAATTATACCTTTAGCTTTTCTCTAGTCTTCCTTCATTCTAGATACATAAGGTTTATTGAGATACCCAGTCATATGATACCCCTGCATCTTGACAGCATCCAATCCAGACCAAAGCTTTGCTAAATCACTAACACAAATACAAATCCTATTGAAAGTCCTTTCTAATGCCCTCTTGCTAACATGCCTCAAGGTTTTCCAGGATACGTGTTCCACCCTCACTGAAATGAGTGATATGCTCAGTGTGATTAGAGGTGTTCCTGGTGGCTGTGGCTGGAGGGCATTGACAGGTGGAATGATTGCATTGATGGTCTCCCTTATTAGGCTCCCTGGATCTGCCTCCTTTGCCCAGTAACTTTGCAGTCCCCTCCTAGGCTGGCTTTGGCTCAGTCATGTGACTGGCTTTGACCAATGGGACTGTATCCAACTTGATGCAAGCATGAGCTAGAAAGCACATGTGTGTCTGCTCTCTTTTTTGATTCCTTGCTACCACTGTGAGACCAAGCTGAGATGATGGAGGATGAGGCATGTAGAGATCAGTCAAGTAGACCTGGTTGTCTGGACCAAGCTGCAGACATATGAAGTAGCCTAGCTCAGAGCGGCAGAACTCCCCAGCTGATCCATAATATTGCGAATGATAAATGTTAATCGTCGTATCTCACTAAGGTTTTATGGTTGTTTGTTTTGCAGCATTATTGTGGCAATAGATAATGGGTAAAGTTTACTGTCTAAGAATATATTCCTTTTGACAATCTATTTCGTAGAGAATTATTGGGTCATATACTTTGCTTCAAAACTTTATAAATTTGCTCCATGGTATTCCAGTGTTAGGGTTTGATTTTAGCTTCTGGTTAAATTGTTGTGCTTTCCTCTTGCTGTCACCAATTATTTATAAGTTGGAGCTCTTATCTCCATCCTATCTACCAATTTCTTCTTTATCTTTTTAATCTTTAATTGCATTTTTCATTTTTTTAAACTTCTTTCCTTTTTCAGTCAGCTCCATTTTTGTCTAAGGCCAAAGTTAAATCTCTTTTCCTGTCATATTGTCATTCAACTCTTTTTTCGTAGGTCTTATACCTGCTTAAATTATATGGAAAGTATAATATTTTTATTTTACTTTTAATTACTCTTTTTAAATAGATGCTATTTCTTTGTGTCATCAGTGAAATACTTTCCTTCTCAAGCAATGCAAAACTGTAGAATTTTTTAATAGTGTGTGAATATCTGTGTGTATATTAATAAATATGTAGATATGTAGTCCTAGGGACAAATGGGCACATGGGTTCTTCCTCATCCCATTATCTTCTACCTAGATGATGACAAACCTTGTATCAAAGTTGAAAGGTGGATGAATACATATATATAGCTCCTAACTAAGTTTCTGTTGTTTTTTAGACACTTACCTAAAAGTTTCTTTGGCTTCTCTTCTTTTACTTTCTTCTTTTCTGAATATGATTAAGAAAATCATTCTGAGTAATCTGAAGCAATGTGTAGTTCTTATGTCAGAAGTTACATATGAAAGACAAAGTACTATTGGCAATTCTTCTGGTTTCTTTATTTTCCAGTGGCTGCCTAAAATCCCAGGACATGGTGCTCCTTTTCCTGTCTGCTTCCACTCTGGCCCAATGAAATTACCGTCTCTAATAGATACAGAGTTGTGCTATCCCATACAATAGCCACTAGCTAGTTACCTGTGGCTGCTGAGCACTTGAAATGTGCCTAATTCAATAGAGAAAGGGGCAAAAGTCTATGGTCATTTCAGAAAGTCATTTTCTGATCAGCATAGGCCCTGAGTCTCTGCTGTGAGAATACATAGGAAAGGTTTGTAGAAATGTCTTCTGTCAAGCCTTTTCTTGTCTTTGTTATTTTGTTTCAAAGTTTAGGGAAGGCTCCCAACAGTCTTTTACCTAAGCCCATTGTATCAGTTAAATTTTGCTGTGTAGCAAACTACCAGCAAACTTAGTTTCATGTGACAATAAGCACTTATTTCTCACACATTATAAAGTTAGGATGGGGCTCTGATCTAGGTTAGACTTGGATGGGCCACCTTAGCTGGGCTTCTTTTTCCATACATCTCTCATCCTGTAGCAGGCTTACCGAGGCATGTTCTCATGCCAATTGCACAGGATAAAAAGTGAGAATAAGCCCAGTCCCACAAGCACTTTTCAAGCTTCTGCTTACATAATATTTTCTAACATCCCCTGGGCCAAAGTAAGCCACAGGGTAAGGCCTCACTCAAAGTGGGAAGGCAGTACAAAATTGCACAGCAAAGAGCATGGATACAGAAAGAGCTGGGGAACAGAGGCCCAGCTCCTCATCCCAATGAGAGGAAATTCTTCCAAAAGTTTGGAGAAATACCCATCTGTGATGATATTTGAATGATATTTCAATTTTACCTCAATGGGAAAGGAGGTGCTGTTATAACCTGAAAGTCCCTCCCTGTGTTTATTCAGAAGTACATTTTTACATTCCCTTTAAACTGCTTTTGGAACCAGCTACAGCATTGCGTAAGTAACAGAAAATATTCCATTCTCATTTTGGGCAAATGTTGCAAGAAGTTTTCTTGTGATTTTTAAGGTAATAAAAATAGTCTTTTACCATCATTATGAATTTTTATTATTGTTATTATTCATCACATGGAAAAACAGCATTGCATGTGTCAATAAGGGCAAAAATGAAACTGGAATTGTCCAAGTTGTGTCTATTTGCCCACACAGGAATGAGCTGGTGCATTTGGAACAAGGGTGATAGTTTCTTATTGGAGCAGCCAGCTGGATAGAAGGAAACGTTCAGGCCAAATGTTTGTTTTCAGCCAGTCTGTTTGACCATATTGAGAAGGGGTTACCAGCTAAAACATTTGCTATTGATTCTGGAGGATGATATGAACCGTGGAGAAGTTGTGTTTGGAGCCAGGCAGAAAGCATTTACATCCCAACGTTGCAGCTGACTCGTTGTGTAATCTTGAGCAAGTTCCTTCAACTTTGAGAACCTCCTTCCCTTATTTTCTAAAATGAAGCCAATGAATTTCCACCTGACAGGGCAGCTGAAAGGATTATATGAGATAGTGTGACATTTAACAGAAGACATGCTCTAGAAGTGGCAGCTGTATTCCAATTTGTCTGTCTGGGACTGTTTTGGGGATTCCCTGATTGCTCCAGTTGACAGTGGTAGTCATTCAGCACAGCTGAAATATTTTCTAGTCATATCTTTCACTTACTTGCACATTAATTTATTTATAGATTTTTTTTTTTACTCATTCACTCAAGAAGCCTGTATTGATGGTTTCACAAGTTTTCTTGGAGGAGACATTGAGATAGAGTTGGAAGAACAAAATATTTCGTAGGGACCAATGTTTGTGAAGGTACGTGGGAGGAAGCAAGATTTTGCAGAGGGAAAGTCAAACTGATACAGGACAAATGGGAAGCTGGTGGGGGAATCTGGAGCACATGTCGCTTGCTGGAATTGTCCCATGGCTGCATCTGGCCAAAATGGTTGTGTCTTCTCCCCCTGCTTTGCTCATTCACTGGCTGAGAGCTGCCCTAGGAAGGGCACGACCTCAGACAAGGTAAGGCACAGCTCAGACAGTCTCTGAAGGAGGGGACAGCTGAAGATTGTGTGCTGACTGCACTCTGTGAAGGGGCCACAGGTCCTTCCTTGTAGGAAATCTGGGTGGCACATCTTCATGTCCACCACTGGGGACAGCTAGGGGCAGACTCTGTGCAAAGTCCTGGAGCTGTCCTGCTGAGCAGGGAAGACAAATTCACCCTATCCTATGGAGCTAACAGTCTAATCTTGTTTTGAGAATTTTCAGTTGTTTCCATATTTCAAATGAACAATCTTCTTTAGATAGATTGTCTCACCATAAAATTGGGAGATTAGACTAATGTCCTCAGTTATTACTCAGGAGAGGAAGAAAGCAACAGATGTCCCTGTTATAGAGTAACACAGATTCTAGGATCTATGGAATCCTCTTCCATTCATTTTCTGCTGATTTCAACAGTTTCACAAGTACTGATTTTCTGACTTGTGCCAGGCACAGTGTTGGGTGCTAGGGGTACAATGGTGAACAATAGACAGTCTTTAGGGGAGGCAGACATGTAAGATAGGCTCAACATAAAATAAGAAGTTATGAGGAAGAGACATAAAGAGGATGCTAAGGACACTCAGAGACAGGCCTAGGGGTCAGAGGAAGCCCCTTGGAGGATAAGATGCCTGAGCTGAGACTAGCTGAGATCTGTTTCAGCCAGATGAACAGTCTCTGCTTTTTGGTAATTTCCTTCTTACTTCATAGAAAAAGAGGACAAATCAGAAGTCCTAAACATTTATATAAGTAATCACACCAAAAGAGTCAGGATATTTAATGGGACAAATGGACTTTTATGACCCTGAAATGAAAGTTGTCAAGAAGAATTTTTCCTTCATTTTAAGGCTTGAAAGCATAAAGGTTTTCCTGTGGGGCCGGAAGGCCTCGCATTGAATGATGTTGGTTCTTTGTCAGTGATTTCACTCTCTATGTTAAAGTTCAATCATGTCTGTAAGAGGCCATCTATTAAAAAAAAAAATCTCTGCACTCCCAAATGCTACGTGGTGGGCAGTCACTTGGTTTAATTTGAATTCTGTTGAGTTGTTCCCCTATGCCCAGCACTGTGGGGTCCAGAGGAGGCCAAAGGAGGCTCATGAATGTCATGTCAGCCTCTTGCTTACTCAGCAAGGCTCCCTCTCCACCTGCATCCTTCTTTGACTCTTGGGTGACATACATTAAGATTCTGGAAATTGGGGCTCTTAAGGGAAGTATGTTTAAGAAAGGCCAATGTCTTTGCCTTACAAATTTTAGAAATGGTCATCAGGATCCATGTGCCAAGACATATTTACTAACACAAAAGTTGGAAAACTAAAGTCAAAAGGTCTATTTGCAAACCTGATGAGTAGCAGACTGCCACAGTAACTTCTCCGACACTTCCACATCGGTTAGCAGGATTTCTGTAACGATGGCTCCAGTACAAGGGAACGGATATCAAGCGTGTGGAGGTAGCTAAGATTTTAGCATGTCAGGGCTAGTTACGACTACCACCGGGTATGAAGAATCTGCCTGGGGTGAGCTATGTCCGTATGTAACCCAGGAATCAGCTGAGTTCACTCTTCCTCTTGGACCATACAGAAAATGAACTCACACCCTTTATTCTTTTTTTCATTTTTTCTTTATTGAAGTGTAATTTACATATCATGCCTTTACTCCATTTTAAGTGTACAAATAAATGGTTATTAGTAAATTTACCAAGTTGCACAGCTATTCACATAAATCAGTTTTAGAGGATTTCCTACCCCCTATTGG